>JBBPDA010000039.1:18577212-18590392 GCA_037974385.1 Arnoldichthys spilopterus
CAATTATGTTATCTTTGACTAATAGTTAACGGTTTTTGATGAGCAGAAACATTTAAGTGTGACAAACATGCAAAAGATTAAGAAATCAGGAAGGGGGCACATAGTTTTTCACACCACTGTGTATATATATATATATATATATATATATATATACATATATATATGAACACAATAAATTAGAAATGACCTTGACTGAATAGTGACTCTTACTGTGAAAAAGAGACCAATAGGAGTATTTCCATCCATCCATCCATCCATCCATCCATTTTCTAAACCGCTTCTTCCATTTCCAGGTCACGGGGAAGTTGGAGCCAAAACCAGCTGACTAAGGGCCTAAGGGGGGTACACCCAGGACAGGAGGCCAACCCATCGCAGGGCAACACATAGCCAGACACCATTCATACACACTCACACCTATAGGCAATTTAGACTCTCCAATCAACCTACTGTAAGCCTTTGGACAATGGGAGGAAACCAGAGCACCCGGAGGAAACCTACACAAACATGTGGAGAGCTGTAGGAGTATGTCAACTATGCATTTTCCTTGTAAAACATTTCTGATTTTCAGATAACTGAGTTTAATCAAGTAATTGTGACATGTACAAATTACAATAAATAAATCAATACTTTGACATGAAACTGCCTCATTGTCACAAAAAAATTGAAGAAAAAAAAAGAGTTGTGGTTGCTTTCATCAGCCAAGAAATCCAGATTCTATTCTGCTTGAATGTAATTAACCTTGGAAACTGTCAGAAGCTGTGCTCTATGGTGGGTGGTTCTGCAATTTGTGTACTAGAGAAAGGGGGGGAGGGGGAGAGAGAGAGAAAGAGAGAGAGAAAGAGAGAGAGCAAGATGCCGGCGAGGCTTGGGCACTGTGAGCAGCATGACTGCCAGCCGCTGGAGAATATGCACTCAGTGCGACTCTTCGGAGGAGAGAAAGAAAGTGAGGATAAATATAGCAGAAAAGAAGCCATTCCCTTCCACAAACCTCCATGTCCCTCTCTCTTTGGGGAGAGTGGTGCTTATGAAATATGTGGAAGGATTGCTGTAATATATCACCCATTCTGACACAGAGGGACATGGAGGGACAGTGGTGCTGGCGGAAGCCCAGCAGAGCTTTAGCCTTAACAAATGGAAGACGAAACTTAACATATCACACGCAGGCTTGTTCCAAAGCGAAAAGTGTGAAAGACCTCCACCAAGGACATGAGGGGAAAAAAAGAGATTCAGAAGACAAAGCACAGATAACCTGGGCAGCTGCAAGCAAAAAGGGCATGGATGCACATGCACATGCAAATGCAAGCTTTATTTACAGCATTATTAGAAGATCTGATTGTGCAAATGTCCTTTCATTCCGGCAAGGGCATTATCATCTTGTTCTGCACCTTTTCATCCCTGCGCACACCTGCGCTTTGTTCTTTATGTGCATGAAGGTGGGCACCATGTGTACTGCTTGTTTATGCACTCTTGTCTATGCACTGCACATTTTTGCTTAAAGGAAAACTCCAGGGATTTTTTTTTTGGGGGGTGGGGGGTGGAGGGTTGGATGTTAATGTAGGACAGGATGTGGTCGGTGTATCTGCAAGGATGTGTCATTTTAAAGTTACACTAAAAGTTATCCCCCCAGCCTACTATTGTTTAGGGACCCTTAAGTGCCAACCCTTACCTTTTAAAACATGGAATCCACAAGCTGGAGGTGTGCTGTGGTTGACACCAATACTTTAGCAACAGATCTTTTAAGTCATGTAAATTGTAAGGTGGGGCTTCTACAAATTAGACTACTTTGGTCAGCAATTCCCATAGATGCCCATTTAGATTGAGATTTAGGCAGTTTAGAGGCCATGTCAACACCCTAAACCCTTTGTCGTGTCCTTCAAACCATTCCTGATTAGTTTTTGCAGTGGCCAGGAAAGAGCCGTTCCCTTAATTTCAACATTTTCTAGTCTGTCAAGAAGGATGGTGTGAATAGTATTAAAAGTTGCACTAAGGTCGAGCAACACAAGTAAGGAGACACAGCCATGATCAGATGCAAGTAAAAGGTCATTTATACATATATATATACAGGTCTCTATACTATGACGAGGCCAAAAACCTGACTAGAATATTTTGTGCATGCTGTTCTATGTAGAAATTAGCATAACTGCTGTGTTGCCTTGGTTCCTCCCGAGGGTTCTTCCTACAGCTAGGGAGTTTTTCCTTGCCTCTGTCACCTTTGGCTTGCTCTTTGGGGGCTCGGACCCTGTTTCTGTAAAGCTGCTTTTGTGACAATATCAGTTGTAAAGCGCTACATAAATAAACTTGACTTGACTTGACTGTGTTACAGCCTTTTCTAGAATTTTTGAAATAAAAGGGAGGTTTGATATTGGCTAATAGTTAGAAAGGTGAAGGGTCAAGGTTCGTTTTTGTAACAGGGGTTTGACAACTGCTAGTTTAAAGGATTTAGGTACATAGCCAATACATTTCCTAATCGTTTATCTAATATAGTTGAATTATCTGAAGAGTAAATGATCAAACTGTCTGGATTTGAATTAATGGACTGAATTGTGTGTCTAACATTTTTGATTTCATCTTTAAAGTTCCTAAAGCCATTGCTATATTATATATTGCTGTTATGTAGGTTGCTGTAACAGCCTTATTCCTGGTTAATTTTGCTGTGGTATTAAATAAAACCTAGGATATTTTTTGTAATCTTCTATAAGGGTGGAAAGATAAGTTGTTTTAGCAGCACTAAGCTCAGGAAAATCTCCTTCCATGCTAGTTTGAATACTGCCAAATGGGTTTGACGCCATTTACGTTCCAATTTTCGTACAGTTTGTTTAAATGTGTATGTGTGATTGTTATATCCGGGCGGCAAGTTTTTTCTTTCTGATTATTTTTCTTTTAAGAGGAGCTACAATATCTAAACTGCAGCAGAATGTTGACTTTATTCAGTTACTTGATCGAGTTCTGAGGGGTCTGATGGTGACCCAATCAATGTCGAAAGAGATTACTGATAAAACTCTGAGCTGTAGAAGACGTGAAAGTGCGCTTGATGTGAAAGCGTATTAAAGTGCATGTGTTGTTACTTAGATGTGATTTAAATGAGATAATGATCTGAGATCGCCTCAGACTGTGGAACTATAAGTATGTTTTCTATACTTAAAGCGAGAGCTAGTAGTAAATCTAGCATGTGGCCACCATTGTGAGTGGGTTCAATGAGGTTCTGTTTAACCCCTATTGAATCTATAATAGACATGAACGCTGTTCTCAGAGGGTCTTCAAGGTTATCAAAGTGAGTGAATATTAAAGTCTCAGACAAATAAAGCTTTGCCTGATGAGACAGCTTAATTTGTGATAAAATCTGCAAATTCATTGAGGAAATCGAAGGCCCTGGGGGTCTGTAGATGATAATTAATGGAATCAACTGGGTAGGTTTATTTTTTCATGGTTACAAGTAATATGTTAGTATAGAGAACTTCAAAAGCTTTAAATGTATGTCCAGATTTGTGTGTGAAGCTGAGATTATAGTTTTAAATAACTGCAACGCCTCCTCCTGTCAGACAGACACAATCAGGCCGTTGTCAAAGTGGCTCAGATCCTTATGCTTGCCCAAATTTCCTGCTTCCAATACATCAACTTCTAGAACTGATCAACATCAATAATCAACATAATTTATCCCTGACAAAAGGTGCATTGAGTATACCGGCCCAGTAACAGCATTTGCTCCTTGAATGGTACCTTTTTAAAATAGTGTAATATTATAAAATACATTTTTAAAAAATCATATCTTCTTCTAACATACCTGTCTTCTTCATTTCTGTGCTGCTTTATCTGGGTCAAACCCAAACACAGCCTGTGAACTTTCCTTCCAAAACAGACTGACGCACAAAATTCTGTTTGAAACTGAACCGTCAGAACCTATATCATCAACACCTTAGACCACAAAATCACACAAAATTGTGACTATTATAACCATAGCAAATCATGGATTTAAAAAAAAGATAAATAATTAAAGTTAACAGCAAAATCAGTCCTGAATAAATAAATAATAAATAAAAAAAATTTTCAGACAAAATTTGGATCTTTCCATGCTGCACACAATGTGTGATGCTGTAAGCCTACAGTGAGATACTAACTTCCCCCCGTTTAATCCTAAAACTACTTTACACAGAGCGTAAGATCTAACCCTGACCTTCATAAATGAAGTATAAATTGTCTGCACTAATCTGTACTCTTCTGAATCGATTAGCTGTTTCCTGTTTTTCTCTCAGTGGACCTGCATGCCAAATTATAAGGGTATGAAAATAGAGAGCAAGAATAAAGTAAGAGGAACAGTGAAAGCACGGGAAAATGCAGCGTAAAATCTGTTAAGAAGGAGAAACGGGTCATGAGACTGTTGTGACAAAAACAATTCTAACATGTTATTTTGTACATAGTATAAAAAGAGAGCATAAATTCACTAAAACACACTTGCAAACTAAAGGCAATTAGAGTGTGTTCTGAGCCAACTGTTGTTCTGTTCTTTTCTATATATGGAACATTTAAAGAAATTATTCTGTAGTAATTATTCTGTGGTAATTGGTTTTATAATACAAACATGCCAAGCAGAAATTAGGGTAACACTCTACTTTAGGACCTGCAAATAATTGAGTGTCATTCAAGCTAATGTGATCTTCACCACTAATCATTCTACAAACTGTCAAAATAAAACTATTTATTGACATCTCATCAATTATCTTATGATTTTTCTGTCCCCTCAAGTAAAGTGGAAAATATGCACAGTATGTGTCAACATGCTTAACAGTAAATGTATAAATGAAGATTATCACATAAACAGGTTAAATCGGGCAGGGTTTGCAATCGGGAAGTTTTTTTTTTTTTTTAACACTGGCAACATACACTCTTGCACATGACTGCTTCATCAGCATCAATTCTCTTATTTTTTCTTAGAGTTATACTCCTGATGCAGAAATTAAAAATAATAATGTAGTTCAATGAGAACTCAAACTGCACTCAAATGAAATATTCGTCTGTGGAGAAGTAAGTGAACCCTAGGCATCAGAAACTAATATTGCCCTTAGCAATACTAGTTGCCTTTAGCAGAAATAACTTCCTGTTGGTATTTTGCATGATTGTCAACTAGTCTCTGACAGCAGCTTGATGAAAATTTTGACCACTCTTCAGTGCAAAATGTCTTTCCTTGAGTTTAAAACGCTTGAAGGTGTTCTTACAGTACTGCTCTTTTCAAATCCCACATAACATTTCTTCAGAGTTAAACAAAAACATCCTTTCATTTTTTAACCATTCCTTGCTGGATTTGCTGGTGTGCTTTAGGATTATTATCCTGTTGAATGCTCAAGCTCAATTGCAGCTTTAATTTTTAGACAGATGGCCTCATATTACCTTAAAGCTTTCGTGAACATGATGCAATATTCATAGCTGAATCAATGATCACAAATCAACCAGTACTTTAGGGAGCAAAGTAACCTTGAATTTGAATTTCCACCAACATTCTTCACAGTTTGTATGGGGTTTCTCTCCTAAAAAGTAAAATTTGGCACAGTGTACTGTTACTGTGATGTAAAAAAGCTCTATCAACATTTTTTCTTAAGGCCTTTTTCTTCCCTTTATGTTCTTTGGCAAACTATACATCTATAAACAAATATAGATACATGCACCTGATAACCTGCTGATTCTGTGATGAAGACTTATTTTATTCATCAAACTGTCTCTTTTTAAGCTGAAGTTAAATGTTTTTCCTTACAATGGAATGATTTCAAATTATTTTGAGATCTTTTTGAATCCCTGGCCAGACTAAACTACAGTATAGAGTCCTTAATTACTAATTACTAAGTACTTAATCATTTACTAAGTAGCAACTAATGCTAATGAAGAGGAAATGAACAGATAATGTGAGTAATTGCATACGAACATGTAATTAATATGCATTTTGCAAGTTTTATTGTAAACATTATCAAAATTGGGTTGAAAAACTCAGAGTATTCATTTAATAACGGCTTATGTTGAGTCTACATGGGAAACACACATCTCTTTTAGCTGACAGCGCTCTCCAACACAACAAGCACCCATATGTACGATTTAATCGTGCACAGTTCATTGATCTGCTCATAAATACTACTATTTCATGTACCATTTGATCAGCCGAAGCAGCCAGCAGTCATATCTGAAGTGCCAGGGAGATGAAGATAGCTCAGCTGCCTGGAATTATTTATCAGTCATGCTTTCCATCCCACATATTTATTTTTAACAAAAGCTGTGGTGCATTTAATTCAACCTGTTTGAGGTTGCGAGCTAAAGGCATTAGCTCAGCAAGGCAGTCATTCCATCTCAATCACGGCATCAGGCAGTATAGACACCTCAGTCTTGGCTAAGGAAGCATGACCGCTGGGCGTATAATGAAAAAAGGATTGATGTGAAGTAACTCACAGCAGCATCATAGGTCTCTATGATTTAAGGATGATTTTAAGGAACCGTCCTATAGTGAGTCCTATGCATCACGTTTCAGAAAACTCTTGAGTATCCGTGATCCTTTAAACCGCAGGCAAATTATTCAAAACTTAATCTTCAAATAATTATGAATTTACACCATTTTCCCCTCACTTCAAATTTAATTTCCCATGTTTGGTCCCACAGCAAGCAAGTCAAGGTAACACTTCACTTGTGCCCTTATGCTGCGTGACATTGACATAACTGCACTAATCTTAAGCACAATCGTGAAATGATCATCTTGTACTGATCCTCAAGAAAGGAAAGAAAACTTTAGTTTTTAGCAGTTAGTTCTAGGTGAAGAAGCCAGCAATACTAATAATCCTTCCTACAATTTCTCCAGCACTGCAGCTAGAAATGTTGATTGACCATCAAACAAATCAACAGAATACAGTAAGACACACTACAGAGTAATGAATGGTATTTGTATTAAAGTCGAGTGCTTGATTGGGGCCTACACATCCCTTTGCATACAGTCACCTAGTGGTTAGGACATTGCCCTTGGGATCTGAAGGTCGCAGGTCCCCACCCGGGCACTACTGAGATGCCCTTGAGCAAGGTACCATCCCACTTCACTGCTCCCTGGGAGCTGTTAATAGCTGCCTGCTGCGTCACGTGTACGTGTGATGGGTTAAATGCAAAGGTCACATTTTGTTATGGTGCTTGAGTGTGTTAACAAAAACATATTGTCACTTCACATCAGATGAGGCCAGAAACATCACACCCACCCCTGATGACAGCATATGCCATGACATGTTTATGGTATATTTAATACTAAAGTGTTTTATTGTCTTAAATGCTATTTTTCATTCTGCCAGTTGTGCATTACTTTTTGACTTCAAGAGAAAGGAGAGCAGAGGTTCTCATCCCTCCCTTTTTGGCCCTCATTGCTTCCTAGAAGCTCAACATTTGCTGAAGATGAGTTTTTATTAGGTTGACACCTACATAAACATCATGACAATTGACAAAAACCTACACAGACATGGCCTTATAGACACTAACCTTCAGTGAAGTGTTTTCAAACATTTTAATTCAATTATATTAACTAAATTCATCACAGGAATATTATAATGATTCCCGATTGAAAACAAGAAGAAGCCATTGAGATTCGTATACTGAAATGTGATCAAGCAATACTGGATTTTTGCAGGCATTGCATGACTTGGTGTCACTTCTGTATCGTATCACCTGAGCAGCTGCAGTGGCGTCTGTGCATGTTTGTGCCTCTGTGTGTATGTGGTAGGGGGGTGGCTGGGCTGTGGGTGATGATATATTAATACCGTACAGCTTTATGGCTTCGCAGGTTGTCTTCATGAGACAGGATTATGTGGCAATTATGCACCTCACCTGTCTTGCTCCATGTCTGCATGAATATTTAATGTCAAAGGCACACGCGGCGGCAGACTGCGAGGGAGAACGGTGGACTCAGGGGGGAGCCCTCACTCTCCGTTACTCTCTCTGCAGAATGAGAGGTGACAGTAACGGATACCTGAGGGCCTCCGCATAATAATTTAATGTTATTGGAAGCTGCAGAAATTCAGTCTCGGCAGTCGAGTCTCTAAAATGCAGCCGGGCACTCGCAAATGAAAGGCTGGCCAGAGCTCATTACCACCCTTGGGTTCCTCTTGATTAAGTTGTCTTACGATTAAACGTGCACCTCACTTTCCTTTTCTGCCTCTTTTTGGCCCAAGCTAATTTAAGGCTCCCTTTTGCTAAAACCATTGGGAGCAAAAGGCAATTGCATCTGATAATCCTGCTCGTTTGCTCTGGCGCAGGCTAGGAGGAATACCTCAGTCTCATTTGAATTGTATAAATGCAGGAAACAAGTTCATTCTGCTGCCACTTCATTAGGTACCATGAATCAATGGAAAAGAACCCAAACTGCACGGTATTCCACTACCTTACCTGCCTGAGGAGACAAGAGGGACCTCTGGTGCTTACACACAGTGCCACTGTGAGCTATAACCCTAACCCACCATCAAAGACATAGAAAATGCAGAGGGCTTTGGGATCCAGCCAGTCCCTATGGCAACTGGGTTGTATTCTGGCAAGTACTGAAGATAAAGCGATCCAGGTTTTTGCATTCTGGCTGGAATCAAAATTAGTGCTGCACAATAGTGATGTCAAGGTGCACAATAATGTTTCAGGATTTCAGAAACACATTTTACAGAAACATGCTGGCACCATTACATGTTAATTTCCTTTATAATATTGTTTCTTAAGCAGTAAGCTGTTATTAGCTACCAGTTTGCATGATAATATATTTTTTGAAATATTGTAGTCAGATAGATATGCCTATTATTGCCATATATTGTTTATTCTTTTCCAATGAAGCAGTTATACTCTTTTTAGTTTGCCCTTTACAAAAAGGATTTGGCATGATTTAATATGGTGCACCTAAGTCTGTTGGGCCTATGTTTGGCCCCAATTACTCTATTAATTGTCAAAAGAATTGCATATATATATATAGTATATATATATATATATATATATATATTTAGTGAAACAAACTGTGACATGATCTATATTTTATTTGTATAGCTTCAACATCAACATAATCATGCCATGAACAAGTCATGGCAGATGTCACATACTGTCATGAGACATTGCACATTTTGTCCGTTTATATAATGATATCATGATACATTACTGATAAATGTCATGACAGATGCTGCAATGTCTGATGCCATGACACCTGATAATTTAAAGTTATGACAATAACCAGCAATGGTAACTTAGCACTTATTTTAACAAATACAATTGACAACTTACAACAAATGCCATGTCATGTTCAAGAAAAGTCTTACCAACACAAACCTCTTTACTAACAGGCAGATTACCTATGAGTTTATTCTGAATGTCCAGAGCGATGTCCAAGGGGCAGAACGGAAGCACAGGATCGGTGCTGAGAAGTAAGATGACTTCTGCTGTCATCTAGATTGACAAAAGACAAACATAAGAAAATTAGCATGACTGTCTATTGCTGTTTGGGTTCTTAGATCAGCTAAAATGATAAAAGCACATCACTGAACAAAATTTTACCACTCAAACCCTTTAATGTTTAAAGCTATTATCATCATTTTTGTAAATAATTTGAATGCTTATGTAATAAGTTAAATAAGAAAATACAAATGGCACAAATTAAGGAAAAACCCTAAAGGGTCTTAGTAAAGTGTTTGAGCCACCAGAAGACCTGAAACATTCTCTAGGTGTGCACTACACATGCACTCACTCACTTGTAAAGGATAAGTCATCTGACCATACCACTGTTTTGCAGATCTGTAGATACACCACTAAAGTAAAGGGTTTTATTAACTGCAACTTTTGCTATAATATCCCTCTCTCTGTAGTTCTGAATGAACTGTTCACACTTCTGATCACATCCTGCATTGGAACCCCTATGCCTTGTTCGCACAACACAGTTTTAAGGCTGTTTTTGAGTCACCCAGATAAGTGCTCAATCAGGCACAATTACGCGTTTGACCGATATGTGTGAAAACTACAATGACTAGTCACTGACTCCAGCCTGCTAAACATCTGGGCCAGTCGCCGGCGAGCTACAGCCAATGAGATTGCAGGACATGAGTTGGTGGAAAAAGGTGAGGGATATTTACCTCAGCACAATGAAAAAAAATAAAAATGAAGGACAAAACTGCTGTTACTGGTGTTCCTTCACCCATACCCCTTTCTTTCTCCTCTCACACAGGTATTCAGAACTTCTAATCATGCAAACAGCGCTTGTTTTTGTTAGACATCCATTTTTAAACTCTTGTTTGGTGCAATCGTTGCATCATTTCAACCACAGTTGTATTGAACTCTGTTACTGGTGTCTTTCCCATAGGTCTAAACTCTTAGACCACTGTACCAACTGAAAGAGTAGCCAGTTGTAGTAATAGTAGAATGTGAGCTGCCATATTGCATCATGCAGTACATCAGTCTGGAAGTATCTACACTCTTTTGTGCAGATCCTAATTAAAATTAATTTCTCAGCTGGCTTCAAAGCGTTATGAGTAAGAAACAATTTGTATCAAATTACAACACGTAATACCAGCAAATATTTCAAGATGCTGTTTTTGTATTGGTCCCATAAACCAGACACTGAAGTCTTTGGCAAGTTCAGTTCAGTTGTCCTTGATGTGCCTCCATATTGATCCCTCTGTCCCTTGGGACTGTGCTCAAGCTGTAGGTCAGCCCTTCAGGCTCTAGTTCAGAACCTGCTGGCCACATCCATTTTACTGCAGCACAGTGACATCTGTTTCTGGCTATTCCTGGGCCTTCGTCTACTGATTCATGTGCATATGCAGTAGCCGCATCTACATATGCTGTGTGTGAAGACGTGAAGCCAAATTTACTTGACCACTTTATATCACACATTTCTGCACCACCTTTGACCCTTTTCTGCACCTGGGTCAGATGGAAACCTGGGGGAGACTGAGATAGGAGGCAGTGTGTGTGTGTGTAGTCTAGGCTCTGGGGTGAAAGTGGTGAACCTGGCCAACCCTGTCAGTCCCAAGGCTGAACTACTCTGATCTCCCCAAAGAAAACTGAATCCTTCATAGCTGGGGGAATGAATGAGCCCATAGTCTTATTTTCATTAAAAATTAATAAATTCTAATGATTAATTACACTTTTTTGTTTCAAAGACAAGAAATGACAAAAACATGACAAACTATGGCAGCTCCGAGGTACCCTTGGTAAAAAAAAAAAAAAAAAAGGTCTAAAAAAGGTTTAAAAAAGGTCATATGGAAATGTTTGTGTTTAATTAGTTCAACTTTATACTGAGGTAAACTAGGTGAAAATGTAAATTCTGTGTTTAGTGTAAAATCCTAATTAAATGAAACAAACGTGTGTTGACTTTCATGTGTCAGTCAATGGCTATAGTACTAGTTAAATGCCTGGAAATGGCCATGTCCACTGAACCTTAGGAAGCCTAAAAAAAACAGAGTTGTAGTGAACCTGCCAGGAGAAAGCATATGTTCATTTTATCTCCACACACAGTGAGAAGGATGCTTAGAGAGGCACAAATTCCTCCAAGAAGCACGGTTAGAGATTGGCAGGTCACCAACTCTCCCAAAAAACTCTAGATCTCCATGCCAAAAAACTATATGGAAGGTGTGCCAGAAAAAAAGGCTTTTGTTTAATCCAACCATAAATGTGAGTATCTGGAGTTTGCTAGACTGGATTTGCACTTTGATCTGACTATTGTCAGAAAAGAATATATAGGTCTTCATGGAGAAGGACAAATACATATGCTCATATGTTTGATAATTATTAATAACTTTTGGAAATTTTTCCTAAAGTATTTCACACTAAACACATCACCTTTGTATTATAAGGTATAATAGTGTCTGCATAAGTGAGTAAAGAACACTAATCTATTGAAAAACCAACAATCCTAGCACACCTATATGTATAGCCTGTTTTTTTTATTTAATTTAAAAAGCAGACATAATACTAATGTTATAATTACACAAAAAGCTGCATTTGTTATGTACAATGGCATGTTACTCTGTGCATTTGGTATCTGTCATGTATAATAATGTTAGTTACTCAAGTTCTGGACTATAATAGGAACAGCAACAGACATAGCAGTGCATCATGTGTTTACACCAAAGCCTTTCTATATTTCTTTCAAAGCACCACATCTCCTGCACAGACAAATGAGAAGTACTGTTGTAGTGAGTTTAAGAAGAAATGTAAAGAAGTCTGGTGTAGTGAGTTTAAGAAGAAATGTAAAGAAGTCTGGTGTAGTGAGTTTCAGGAACTATGGGCAGAAGGTTAGTGTCGTGTGTTTAAAGAAAAATGTAAACAAGTTTGGGGTAGTGTGTGTCAGAAGAAACGTGAAGAAAGTTGGTGCAAAGTGCTTAAAGAGAGGCATGTGGAGAAGGTTGGTGTACTAGGTTTCAAATGTAAAGAAGGTTATTCAAGATTCAAGAGGTTTATTAACACTAAACAATAAACCTAACAATATACAGTATAAACATTTAAACAGTTAATACACACCCTCAATAATATATACAGATCAAATAATTTTTACTTTAGATAAGTAAGATAAGTAATTTGCCGGAATATAAAGAATATAGGAAGTGCACATAAGCTAAATGTGCAAAAAGTGGAGTGCAAATGGCAAATGGCCATTTAGAGAAACGTGCAGAAAGTTGGTATGATGAGTATCAGGAGAAATGTGAAGAAGGTTGGTATCGTGAGGTTCAGCAGAAATGTGAAGGTTATTCTAGTGAGTTTCAAGAGAAATGTGAAAGTTGGTGTAGTGAGTTTCAAGAGAAATGTGAAAGTTGGTGTAGTGAGTTTCAAGAGAAATGTGAAGAAGGTTGGTGTAGTGAGGTTCAGGTGAAATGTGAAGAAGGTTGGTGTAGTGAGTTTCAGGAGAAATGTGAAGAAGGTTGGTGTAGTGAGGTTCAGGTGAAATGTGAAGAAGGTTGGTGTAGTGAGTTTCAGGAGAAATGTGAAGAAGGTTGGTGTAGTGAGTTTCAGGAGAAATGTGAAGAAGATTGGTGTAGTGAGGTTCAGGTGAAATGTGAAGAAGGTTGGTGTAGTGAGTTTCAGGAGAAATGTGAAGAAGATTGGTGAAGTGAGGTTCATGTGAAATGTGAAGAAGATTGGTGTAGTGAGTTTCAGGAGAAATGTGAAGAAGATTGGTGTAGTGAGGTTCAGGTGAAATGTGAAGAAGGTTGGT
>JBBPDA010000039.1:18590492-18630429 GCA_037974385.1 Arnoldichthys spilopterus
TTGGTGTAGTGAGGTTCAGGTGAAATGTGAAGAAGGTTGGTGTAGCGAGTTTCAGGGGAAAAAAGTAAAGAAAGTTGGTGTAGTGAGGTTCAGGTGAAATGTGAAGAAGGTTGGTGTAGCGAGTTTCAGGGGAAAAAAGTAAAGAAAGTTGGTGTAGTGAGGTTCAGGAGAAATTTGAAGGTTGGTGTTGTGAGTTTCAGGAGAACTGGGAAGAAGGTTGGTGTGAGTTTCAGGAGAACTGGGAAGAAGGTTGGTGTGAGTTTCAGGAAAAATATATAATATGGCTGGTGTAGTGAGTTTCGGGACAAATGTGAAGAAGGTTGATATGTGTGTCAGGCTTAAGAGTGACGTATTTGCACACACCCTGTAATTTTTAGGTCAGAATCACACTTCAAAAAGGCTAAGAACTACTGCATTAAAGAATACAAATCACTTCTTTAAAGGAAGCTTCAGCCCAAAGGTATAAAGAAACTCTATTATCCTTTTTCTTTGATCTTAACAATACTGCTGCTGACAACAGTGTGCCATTAAGATAGCAAGGTGCATGCTTTTCTTTTATTCCTTGTTTTATGCAATTGCAATTTTTCTGCAACTTATTAATTCACTTACAATGTGAGTTGGGCCACTGTGGGAATCAATTACAAGGGAAAAGATTTGAGCATTGATTCGAGTGGAGTGAATAATAATACCACCGCACGTATTCATCAGAGCCGCCTAACACACAAGGACAGAAAAAGCCTGTGATTTCTTATTTATGGCCTTATTTTTGGAACCGCTCTCAAGCTCTTTCTCTTGAGAAGGTGGCAGGAGAGATCACGTGACTTGGAAGAGGCAAAGGGAGTTAGCAGATTGTAACTATGCCGAGTGATGTATAAGGAGACATGACCATTTCATGACTGCAATGGAAATGCAGGAAATTGCAAAGGAACTGCTTTCTGTTGAAATCTGTTGCCTTGTCTGCAGCTGTGGTAGAAAACAATGTTGAAGAAGTGCTTGCTATTGATTGCTGTGGCTAAATGAATGAAAGAGGAAATTTCACATTTCTTGCTGATGTGAAAACCAGCATAAAAGCATCAGGAAGACATTCACATTCACAAATGCCGTTGCACAACAGAACACAAATGCTCCTATAAGCAGCGATTTCTGCAGCGTTACATTTTGGAGAATTCTTATTTTATTGTTTCCCAGCTTTTTATGCTGTCTTCAAATAAATAAAATAAATTAAAAAATAAACAAATAAATAAATAAAATAAATAAAAATAAGAGAAAAATGAAAAACATCCTGTGTCTGGAATATTGAAGTCTCCTTGTCTGGTGGTTCCAAACTGCTTGGTTATGATTCTGGTGCCTCTGGTTTTCCAGACCAATGGCAGAGCACTGCAGGGCTTTGCAGTAGAATACATTTGAGTATATTAGAGGAGTTAAGGGAGCAGAAGCAGCCTTCGTTAAAGCGTCTGGCGCTTATTGACAGCAGAGGGCTCCCTTGGAGAAGCTTAGTCGGGCTGACAGAGTGCTGAATACTAACTCAGCAGCAGACAGTGGCAGTGAGGGGAAAACAGACAGATTCAGTCTTAAGCTGGGCTCAGGTATGCTGAGGAGGCTCATCTTTTCTGCTGCTTATTTTTGGAGGTCATTGCTTAGGCTGGCTCTGCTGAACGCAGGGCAGGGGTTTGGAAATGTAAATGTTTTATGCATTGGGTTTTGGGCTAGCTGGACCATTTGAAAGGCTAGCTGAACTGTTTCAAGGTTTGAAGGATAACAGGCTGGGTGAAAAACCCAAACAAACCTATAACTATCACCTTCCCAGACACACCCACACACACATTGATATGCAGGGCCTAGTCAACCTGCACTGAATGTTTGTTTCCCTATGGCAATGGATCAAACATGCAGAAAGGCATCTGTTCTGCGTAATGGTGTGAATGGGCATTTGGTACAAAGCACATCTTCTGAAAGATGTGTTCATTGATGTCTAATGTAAAAGGAGTACGTTCAACGACCCCCAATTCGAATGCATCTAAAGGGCACACACACTTTTAAAGTGCATACTGAAGCAGCACGGTCTAAATGAAATAGCACTCCCTGCTTTTTTTAATGTTCAAGGCCACAGCATTAGACAAATAAGAGTTCAGCTGTGTGATAGACCTAAGAGATGGTCCTTACTAAGGACACAGTATTTTATTTCCCATGCAAGTGGATTAATAACCAGGTGATACAATAACTTAATTCTAAAAACAACAGAGTGCAGATACATGGTGCCTTTTTCCCTCTACTGAACAGCATGGGCTGTATTTTAAACCACCTTTCCCTCTCTCCACACACACACACACACACACACACACACACACACACACACACACACACACACACACATCAAAGCCGTCTTTGTGGCTTCTGATTTTGTGAGTGGCCTATTTAGTCCACTAATGGATCTGCACCATTCAGCAGAGCCACACCAAGATGAAAGACTACAAATTACACTAATTAGGCTTTTGCGAAGTGTCCCCAATCAGCGAACTCAAGGTAGGACAGTCACCAAAACAATAGCAAGCTAACTTTTAGGTGAACACTGAAGAAAAGCACAAAAGGTGGCTGTTTTTCTGACAGGGCCCTAAAACCAATCTGGAACTACAAAGTGACAAAAGACGTCCATGACACTCGTTCATCATCGCTGAGCTCTGTAACAGGTTTTCAAACTTTTGGTAAATTGGCTGAAAAGAGGAGAGGAATCAACGAGCACTTGTCTTCATGTGACTCCATCGAACTGGAACGCACATGAAATTATAATTAGCCGAGAATTACAAACAAGCAGAAAATAAACACTTTGACTGCCTAAACAAACAACAAAACTGACAGATGTTTTTCAGCTAACACTTGCTGTTTCACTGTTCCGTGTGAGATTAAAAAAGTGTCATTAGAATCAAAGTCATCAGGAAGAAGCTGATTATTTTGAGATAAAGTTTTACTTGACAAAAGTTTTCACGGATCATTAAAAGACAGACTCAGAAGTTATGTATGTAATATCAATAATAGTAACAAAATAACAGCTATGAGCTCTTCCCTAGGCCTTTGAAATGTCTTGTATTTGCAGATATGAGCTGTGTTCTAGCATGTCTTGTATTAACATTTATGCTATGGCTTATTACTGTACTGCATATTTATCTACTGTCTGGTTGTCAGCACTGACACTTATTACTACACATATATTGTATCTTCACAAAATACTTTTGAATGTTACTTTAAAAAAAGATCGTCACCATGATGCCATGAGCAACAATAAATTAAAATGAATGAAATGAATTAAGATTCCAGTGACAACTGGTGTGAAATGTTCACAAAACATTGCAAAATAAAACTGACAATAATAATCATAAACAGAAATACCAAATAATTGAGAGGAAAGACAACTTCTGAACACTGTCTGTTATATTCTGCCAATTACATCTGGTTGTACTTTAAGTGTATAATTGGCAGAATGATGCCTACCTACATTTCCTTTTAGCCTTGCTTTGAGCTAAAACAGGCTGTAAGTGTTATGGTATTGCATAGTAACTGTCACTAATGAGTAGTGTTCCTGTGATCTCTGCAGGACGGTTAGTGGCTAAAGTCAGCACATTACCAAAAGCCTTATCCAGCACGTCAAAATCCACTGGATGGAGCTGCCACTCAAGTTTACAGACAGGCCATGTGGCTAGTTCACCACTGCAAATGTGAGACAGCATAAACTTGAATTATATGATTTGTGGAAAGCAGCGAAGAATGCCACATACGAAAACATGATATACTGCAAAGGTGGTGGAAGAAAGGGAGTTTTTCATGACAAGCATCTGGCAGGTGTAAGGGACCAATTAAGCTTTCCATTTCAAAGTTTCTCTTAAATTTACAAGCCTGCGGTTTTACACCCCGCACAGGCGTGTCTGTGCGAATATTAAACACTAATTAAGGCTTCGCATATGGTTTCTGACAGAATGTGTTCAATCAGCTTGGACTTCAAGCTGTATTGATCTAAATTCTGCAGCAGTTGTTGGATACAGTACATTTATGTGTTTACTACACCAGCAAGGCATTTTTGTAAATGCTGCTGATAGTATACACCTTGCCATAATCACATAACATATTCCAAAAAATTTAAATCTTAATCTAAAGAAGTGAGCGGTTGAGTACACAGAAGAAAACCAGAAATTATGCTAATTTATTTCCACATCTTTTGTGTAATCCTCTTATCATTTGACAATGAAAACAAAAACACAAAATAAACAAATCATTAGGCACCTAAGAGAACATTCAAAAGATTAATGTGCATATTTAAAGGCTAGAGAAAATAGCTGGAGAAAATGATGGGTTTTAGGGAATCTTCTCCACAAACAGCTGCGGTAGACTTTAAAGCCAGGAGAGCACAGAATTTGGACAGATGCAAGAGACTGCTATTGAACTTCTTTCTCCCTCGCTTGCTTCAGAGAGGAGGGTGGTATTAAAGGGATCAAATGCACTTTGTGGTTTTGTGAAAAAAACATATGGTCCAGCGACAAATTCTGATCATTTCACGGAATGGGAAGGACATTGCACACACCGTGTGCAGATGAGGAGTTGGGGATTGAAGCCTGCTGCCAAAATGCATATAAGTATTAATACCTTCAAATCTAAAAGGGAAAATATAAAGTGTACACACACCCACACACACACCCCACACACAAACATATAGCAACAGTCTAAGATCAAAGCCGTCTGATTCTCCTATTCATGATGAGCCATACATTTTTAATGAGAGACAGATCTGGCCAGTCAAGCACACAGGCTGTGTGTCTATGAAACGATGCTGTTGTGAATCCGAATAGGCATTGTTTTGCCAAAATAACAATGGACTTACTAGAAAAAGACGTCGTCTTGATGGCAGAATGTGTCTCTCTAAAATCATCTCTGCCTCAATATGACCTTCACGCATATGCAAATCACCCATGTCATAGATGCACTGATGCACCCTATACCATTACATATTTTGGCTTTTGCCACTTTCGCTCATAACATACATGATCCATTTTGTCTTTGGCACAGAGATTTGAGTGTCCATTTTTTTTTTTCCAAAAAACAAGCTGTAATGGACTCATTTGACCACATCACACATTTACACTGACATTCAGTCCATCTAAGATTAATTTGAGCCCAAATTATTTCTCTTTACATTATCTTTGTCTTCAGAGTTTCTTGATGTGACAACAGTTTTTCAAAGTACTCTCAATCCCATGTGGCTATCCATCCATCCATCCATTTTCTTCTTCCGTTTCCGGGTCACGGGGAAGCTGGAGCCAATCCCAGCTGACTGCGGGCCTAAGGCGGGGTACACCTAGGACAGGAGGCCAACCCATCGCAGGGCAACCCATGTGGCTATATTTATCACAATAGCATGATGACTTGCCATGCAATGCCATCTGAGAGCTTGAAGGTCACACACATTCAACATTGGTTACCAGCCTTGACTGACACAAAGCATGATTTCTCTAGATTCCCTGAATCATTTAACAATATTGTGTACTGTAGATAGTGGAAGACCTAACATATTTGTCTTGTGTTGTAAACTGTTCTTTTTAACTGAGTAATAATTCTCTCACAAGGTTTGATACTAAGTGGTGAGTCATGACCTTGTTGGCTTGCAAAGACTAATCCTTTGGTAAATGCTCTTTCATGCCCAATCATGTTACTCTCACTTTATTTGCTTATTATGAACATTTTCTAAATATTCATACAATTGTGTACCTTTTTTTTTCCATATTGTGCCTCTGTCCCAGCTGTTTTTCAGTGTGTTGCTGGCATTGAATTCAAAATGGCTTTACATTTACAAAACCCTATTATGGTAGTCAACCAAATCATCAAAAGTAATTTCATTGTACTTTTGTTAGTTTAATATGAATTAAGAGAATTTACAAATTGTTGAATTTTGTTTATATTGCATTTGCTCCAGAAATGTAACAATCTCACTCTTAAGTTAATATTACAGTTAAATCAAACAAACAAGAAAGCAAAAATATGTATCAAGATTTTGTGTTTCTAAAAAAAAAACTGATATTAGTGAGCTGGTTAGAAGAGCACAGATTTACTTCCAGATTTCTTCTCTATGCTTCCAGTTATTGCATTTAAGTCCATGAACAACACATTTGACTTAACTGAATGAAGCACTGACTGAGTCAAACCAAGTAGTTGTGGCTAGCTATAATTAATGCTGGGCTGGAATTGCTTAAGCAACGAGCAAATGAACAAAGAAAAAACCTAAACAATTTGCATAAGCGCCTAAGAATTCTGCACAGTACTGTACATGCATATGGATTATACTGCAAGGATCAACAAATAAAAGCCTACTTGAATGTCATTAGAAATAGTCAAGCTTTGGCAAAAATGGACAAATTAGCTAAGCTGTTGTGCTGTTTTAATTTTTAATCACTAAAGCATTCCCACAGAGTGCATGCCTTGCAGCTGGAAACATTTCCACGTTTAGCTGCTTTCTCCATGGAGCTTTGCTTGACTGTAAACGTATGGCTGCACTTCAGCTCTGACTACATTTTCTAACATGTTCTATTTACACTCAGATTCTTTTAATACATGCATATCATTCTCTCCTAATTGTCATTTGTAGGACTTCAAAAAACAGTGTGAGGTCCAGGGCCAAAAAGATGAACATAGGGAAGAAAAGAGAGAGGAAAGGAAATGAGAGATTTTCTGCATGAGGAAAAAAACATCGTTTTCCTGCTTCAAAGAGTTTCCATGCTCAGAAATTATTCATACATCAAGAGCAGTGGAAAAAAAATTACTGATCGTTAAATCTCATCAAAATAGTAGGTACACAACTATGTGGTGCTCAAAAAATACAGTTAAAAGTTGAAAACACTGGGGTGGAAAAAATAGGAAAGGCAAAAAAAACGGCACAATGTGAAGGCCAAGTGAGGTTTCCTGCAATTCGGTTGTAAACATGGCTGAAGCTTGGCTGTCAACAGTAATAAGCTTAATATGCTGACAACTGTTGAGGCCCTCAAGCCATACGTGTACGGCTAACACTATTATGCAGTTTTTGTACTGCTACCTCTCCTTAATGATGAAGTGTCATCCTGTATTCTCTATATACTCCATCAGCTTGACCAGGTGTCATGCACTACATTGTTTTACTTAGATTTTTTCTTTGTCCAAATCATAATTTTATGTTCATTAATTTTTTAAAGGGGTAGCAAAAGACCAAAGCAATGGACCCACATAGGATCTAGGAGTCCTAGGAGATTGAGGAAAGTGGGGAAAATCCTAATCCAAACTGAAATTTTTATTTTTAGTTTATTTTTATTGCTCCAGACAGATCCAGAAGCTCTAGTACCTCTAGGCTACTTTAAATCAGTGGTGAATAATCGGCTCATCTAGGTTCGTAAATGGCTTTTATGATGGTTTTTCAATAAACAGACATGTATCAGATAGAAAATGGGAAAAATACTATCATTAATCATGATGGTCAAGTTAAATTGGCGATCGGTGATATCCATGGATAAAAAACGGAATGCCACATTTTTTGATAAATCAGTTTTTCTTTTGGAAATAGAGTGAAAGCAGACAGACCATTATTGACTGAACATGCATTGTCTATGAATAATTCATCACAGCATGTGTCTGCTGCTAAGGTGCAAAATGTAACCATTTTCTTTCATATCCTTCTCACTTATTAACATCCGATCAATACAAGAGGTGGTGTTGGAAATATTGATATTTGAGGCAGGAGTGAAAAAAAAAGTCAGAGGATGTTCAAATGAGACAGAAGACAAAGACAGGCATGCAAAGACAGGGGGAAAATTTATCCTAAAAACCATGGCAGGGTAGCTCCCTCATGTCATCTTGTCGAGATTTTAAGTTTTCAATTTTTCAACAGCAGAGCAGAAGGCTTTTTAATCAGGCACCGTGATGGATGAGCTGGGAGGCTTCGCCACGCTTGGGACAAACGAGCGAAAGCGAGAGAGGGATGCCCGGACAGCCTCCGATCTGCGGACAAATTACACTCCTCCATTACAATGCATGTCAGACGGGCCTGTGTCAGCTCTCATACAATGAGACGCCAGTTGGGCTAGCCAGGTGATAAAGGAGCACGTCGGAGTGTCCGCCATCAAAACACTGAGTTAAACCCCAGAGTGTCAGGGAAAATTACTCCATGACACCTCGTCATGTTATATATTAGGCCATGATAAACTCCCCCCCTGTTTGGCTAGCGGTGTGTGTCAGACTGGAGGTGGGGAACGGGGCAGGCTGAATGACTGCTCCACTTCGCTAGTCACGACGGCTCTTGCTTGAAAGTAGAAGGGGCCTTCTGGCTCTGTAGTACTATCAATTGTGATTGCTAATCGGGATGGACTGCTGAGCAAATGACACCCTGGCTCAAACCAAATTTTGCTGTAGGCAGCATTTGATGTCACATCAAAACCTCATAACTCCATGGCTTTTTTTCCTTCACATTTTTTTATACTTTTTGTCTTTTGCATTGTGTCAGTATTTCATCATGAATGGAATAACAGAAGTGGTTCAAAATGTTTGGAAAAAGTACATTTGCATGTCATTGCCTTCAGGATATAACCTGAAATTTCCAAAAAAGTGACTTTTCAGGGGAAGGAAAAAGTGTCTCTAACTTATAATGGAAGTTGATGAAAAAATGTCATTTTTAATGTGTTTTTTGACCTGTTTTACTGATCCGTTCATCATGACATTGGCGTTTTCCAGTGCTTAATTTGTAAAACAAGAGGGTCCCAGAGCACAGAGCAGGTGCTGTTCTGGCGGGTCTAGGGGAGAGGAAAAAAGTCATGAAATCGTCAAAAAATCCACAGGGCTGGGAGCACACTGGGCAATGTCTATGAGCTCTATGAAAAAACTAAACAGAGCAAAGTCAGCAGCACAAAGCAAGAGGTGTCTCTCTCTCTCTCTTTCTCTCCCTCTCTTACACACACACACACACGATTATATTTAAAACTCTAAAAAAGAAGCAGCTCTGTCTGTTCCTCTGCTTTTCAGTCCGATCACACTGTGCCAGATACACACAACAAAAAACACTCTCTTGTTGTTCCACCAGGACTTTGGCGTGCTTAGGGTCCCCCGACCTGCTGGCTTGAAAAACTCCAAATAATTTGATTGTCTTTTTGATGTTTTAGCAGTTTCCTCCTTGTTGCTGAGGTTAAATTCACATTAGCTCAAGTGATACACACACACCCACAAATGTACACACTTCAGGCTTTCATTAAAAACAACACATTCTAAACAAACCAGCGACTGATCAATAATGTCAATGGGGAACAAAAGAATCACAGAACAGATAACAGTGTATTTACAGATTCATAAAAACTCTCCATCACACAAAGTTTACCACAACAAAATGTGATCATTTACATGTGGAGCAGTAGGCAGCTATCAACAGTGTCCAGGGAGCAGTGTAGCAGAAGGGGAACCTTAGTACTACCTGAGCTGGGACTAGAACCTAGGACACTCCAATCACATGGGCAAGTCCCTAACCACTAGCCTACCGCTGCCCATGCACTAGCTAAAGTTAGTAGTATCAACTAGATATTTAGCTTTCTATTGCTGTAACAGAGAGCAACCAATTGACGCTGCACCAAAACAACATACTTGATGGGGAACTGTGTCCATTAAAAATAATAAATAAAGCTTTTTTTTCTTGACTTAAACCATGTATTTTAATAGCATTGGAAATATTCACCATATTGAGGCTTATAGGTCTCACCATTCGGGGTCCCGTTTAAGAACATCTCTTGTTTCGCCTAAATAGTTCACAGAAACATAATACATTTATGATAGTGGTTAAAAAAAAATAACATTTACATTAGGAAACAAGAAGTTATCTAGTTATTACGGGTGAAGAAAAGAGGTGATTTCTACACATTTTGTATGGGATACTTGCTTCAATTTCATGTTTTAAATATTACATTTAGAAAGTTTTCATTTTTTTTAATGTAATTTTAATTTGGGATGTTTAATATTACATGCATATTAATGAATAAATATAATAATAAAGGACCAATTAGCAAAACAAATACAGCAGTTTTTGCTCTTGTGGAATCTGGCAAAGGCATTTTGAGATGTTCTGCATATCCACACGTGGCAGGTGGAGTATTGCTTTAAGAGTTAGTAGGAAAATGCAAAAGCACAGTCGAGTGTGAAATTCACAATCAAACCTTTTGTGCTTGGATCTATTCAGGGTAGCTCTGACAAAGGAACCGATAAATGACAATTAGCAGAAGAAGTCTGCCGGAGCACTCTTGTCCCATATTAATAGCTAGTTAATACAAGAGTGAGATGGACTGGCTCGATCCTTAGCTAAGCCTGTCTAGGAGACAACTGCTGGCTGAGGATGGAGGGGAATAATGAACGTCCAGAATGACTCGCGCACACAGTGTAAATGATGTAAAGCAAACTCAGAAGAAGGCACATTTAATTTGCATTAACAGCTTTCCAAATGCATATAAGCTTTATAATTTGGCTTTATAGTTGGAGTGCAAACTATGGTCGAAAAGTCTATCAAAAAAGTCCAGAGGATAATTATGATGTAATAGGATTAGTGGAAGAAGTAGCATCGGTGGCCAGGAACCTGGCTGTCAAGTCATGGTTCTTACCTGATAGCCTCGTATGATCACTATGCCCTTGAAGAATGAATTCAGCTTGAACATTCCCCATCTTGATGAGGATACGCCATATGTACACACACACACACACACACAAGTAGCTTTCAGTTCACGAGTAGAGCGGATAAAATACTAATGTTGTTTAAGCCAAGGCCAAGAGTCTTTGTACTGGGTTTGAAAAATCTTTTTCAAATTTCTATGCTAAAGGTGAATGTGGTTAAATAAACAAACAAAAAAACAAAGAAGGTATCACAAAGAATTCTGGTCATTTAATGACTGATGTTCTCAAATAATATTTGCATTGGAACTTCAGATCTTTTTTTAGTTTTGAATGTAAAGAAAAGGAGGTGTAAGTAAAACAGTTTAAGAAGTGGATTCAGGACAGCATAACCCAGTGAGCTCACTAATGTAAAGAATATTAAATTTGAATATATATATATATATATATATATATATATATATATATTGCTGTGGGGGACAAAAAATCATACTTTTTGCATTCAGTGTCTTGCATTAATTTACACAGTTCATAAAATCTGTACTGTAATGCTTACTAGGAGTCCAGAACAGGTCATTATGCTTAAACTTTTCAAGAAACAACTGAATGCATCATAAAATCATACAACTGTTATTTTGGTTCTAGTATATTCAGAAATATTAATAACAAACACTAAAAATACTGGAGAATAAGCACATGAAGCTCTTTTCATGCTTGAAAATAGCCTGATAATTTCACTTTGACTAAATAATTAGTGCACATTGAACTGAATATTGTATTACTGACAGTAAGCAGTTTGCCAATTTTAATGTAGCTGAATCCACACCTTCGGTTCACAACTCATTTTTACACATTTTGAGTTTACTGCACATTGGAGCTAAAAAAGCTAGATAAAAGGCTAATGTGTTCATCAGCAGTTCAGCTCTCCAGTACATCACACCTCTTTATCCATGCTTTCTAGTTTTAGTCCCTCTATCCCAGTGGGGCAGAGGCACATCTGCTGCACACACCTCACACAGCTATGGCGGGATGGCACCACAGAGAATCACCACAGCTAACCCTCCCTTAGGCTGAGGAATCAAGATGGCACTTTGTCTTGTGTGATTAAATCTCCTCCGTCAGGCTTTGACACATCCTCAGCAGCCGAGCAAGTCTTTAAGGTATTAACGAGCTGGCCTCCTGAACAGCTGCCTTTAAGGAAATGCCTTATAAGGCAGAGAGAAAGTAGCAGAAAAAATGGACAAAAAGACAGCTCTAATGCATGAAGCACCAAAAATGAGGTTTACTAGCATTTTATAAAAGACTGCAGACAAAAAAAATGTATTAGAGTGTGTATAGTAGTGCAGTGTGTCTGACCTCCTAATTTAACCATTTTTGTCCACCAGCTGCTTCCATTGTATGCTTTAATTAACGTCCACTTCCAAAAAAAGCCCTTGCTTGGACAGATATGTCAAAAGCTATCTATTTGCACAAGTAATTATTGTGAAATTAGTGCTATCTTATCACGTCAGACCTCATATTACAGAAAAGAACTTTCACTTTCAATTTTTTCTTAATCACGGTGATGAGTTCCTGTTATTACAATCGCAATATGCAGAAAGCGCTTTTAAGCTCCAAAAGGCTAAAGCATTAAAACCCCAAATGAGAGTTAACTTCAGAAATGACAAGCTGATATTCCCGAGGCAGCAGCAGTGATAGACGCTCAACCATGGCATTCACGCTCCGTTTTTAAATTCACAGTTTTTCCTACTCTGGACAGAAAAAGTGTCTCCATGGCTCCTTACATGAGTTGCCAGGGTACAGAAGGGCTCCAGTAAGGACAACCAGCCGTTCCGTCTGCTAACTGCTCATTTTGGCAAATCGCTCACAAGGTTTTTTTATTTCATTCATATGCTCAAGCTACATGCTCTCATCCTAATAAAACACAGATCATGCAAAAGAAAATTCAGTGTGGTCTGTACTAACTGCAGCTGTCAACACAATCATGATACTCAAGTCAAGTCAAGTAGGCTTTTATTGTCATTTCAACCATATACAGTTCATGCAGTACACAGTGAAACAAAACAACTTTTCTCCAGGACCACGGTGCTACTGACAACATAAAGTGCATTGTGTGCAAAGATGTGCAAACATTGCAGGACAGTGCAGGTACAAACAAAGGCCAGAGAAAGCGACCAGTGTACAGTTACGGGTCTACCAGGTGCAAAAGTAGCAGGATGTGCAAAAAAATACAATAATGTGATTGAAAACAATGACACAGGAAGCAGGAAGAATGTAGCAGCATAAAGCATAAATATTAGTGAATAAATATAGTTAAAGACTAGTTAAGTGAATGTGTGTGTGTGTGAGAGAGAGAGAGACAGTCCTTGAGTGTTTAAGAGTCTTATTGGCGGAGAGATTAAACTATTGCACATTCTAGTTGTGAAGTCCCGAATGCTTCGGTACCTTCTTTCAGATGGCAGGAGGTAGATAGTTTGTGTGAGGGGTATGTTGGGTCATCCACAATGCTGGTAGCTTTGCAGATGCAGTGTGTGGTGTAAATGTCCTTGATGGAGGGGGAGAGACTCCGATGATCTTTTCAGTTAACCTCAATATCCACTGCAAAGCCTTTCATTCTATAACCATGCAATTTCCAAATCAGAAAGTGATGCAGCTACTCAGGATGCTCTCAATGGTCCCTCTGTAGAAGGTTGTGAGGATCGGTTGTGGATCCTTAGAAAGTAAAGATGCTGGGTTCTCCACTAGGTGAACATCAAGGAATCAAGGAATTTGGTGCTTTGACCTCAACCAATGAGCCATCAATGTGTAGCAGAGAGTGGTCAGTTGTGGTTCTCCTGTCAACAACCATCTTCTTTGTTTTGCCAACGTTCAGAGACAGGTTGCTGGCTCTGCACGAGTCCGTTAGTCGCTTCACCTCTTCCCGGTATGCTGACTCATCGTTTCTGCTGATGAGACCCACAACAGTCATGTCATCAGCGAACTTGATGATGTGGTTCGAGCTGTGCATTGCTGCACCATCGTGAGTCAACAAAGTGAAGGACAAGGGGCTGAGCACACAACCCTGTGGAGCACCAGTGCTCAGTGTGGTGGTCCTTGAGCTGTCCCCATCTTAACTGACTGAGGCCTCTCAGTCAGGAAGTCCAGGAGGCAATTACAGAGGGAGGTGTCCAGGCCCAGTAGGCTCAGCTTTTCAGTCAGGTGTTGGGGGATGATTGTGTCAAATGTTGAATTAAACTCTATAAACAGCATTCGCACATGTGTCCTTCTTGTCCAGATGTGAGAGGGCCAGATGAAGGGTGGTGGCTATCGCATCGTCTATTGAATGGTTTCGGCGGTATGCAAACTGCAGGGGGTCCAGTGAAGGAGGCAGCAGGGTCTTGTCATGACTCATGACAAGCCTATCAAAGCACTTCATGATGATGGGAGTGAGGGCAATGGGACAGTAGTCACTGAGGCAGGACACTGGAGACTTCTTTGGCACAGGAATGATGGTCGCAGTCTTGAAGCACATTGGAACAGTGGCATTGTTCAGGGAGATGTTGAAGATGTCAGTTTGAACATCTGCCAGCTGGTCTGCAGATTGCCTAAGCACCCTGCCAGGAATATTATCTGGTCCAGCAGCTTTCTGTGGATTGACTCTGCGTAGAATTTTCCTCACATCAGCTGTGGTCAGGCACAGTACCTGGTCATTGGGAGGAGGAGTGGTCTTCCTTGCTTCCACATTGTTCAGTGCCTCAAACCATGCATAGAAGTTGTTCAGCGCATCTGAAAGGGAGGCATCACTGTCACAGGCAGGTGTTGCCTCCTACCAAAGGCTCAGGTGTTGTCCTGTAGTTGGTGATAGCCTGGAGGTCCTGCTATAGGCGCCTCTGGGCATGTGCACACTTTGCTACCTTGATGGCTCTGGATAGTTTTGTCATCGCTGCTCTGCGTCTTTATCGCCTGCTCTGAAAGTGGTGTCCTGGGCCTTCAGTATTGCATGCAGCTCTGAAGTGATCAACGGCTTCTGGTTGGGGCATGTGGTAATGAACTTGGAGACAGTGACATCATCATTGCTGATGTAGCTGGTCACTGATGCTGTGCTTTTCCAAGTTAGGGCAGTTGCCGGTGGTTGCAGCCTCCCTGAACATGTACCAGTCTGTGTTTTCAAAACAGTCCTGCCTCAGAGCCGGTTTTGAGCACTTCACAAGTGATCTGAATGCTAGAATTAGCATAACAGAGAGATGGTCTGAGTGGCCCAGGTGGGGACGGGGCTCAGTACGCGACAAGAATGTTTGTTTAAACAAGAAATAAAAAGGTAAATAAAAAAGGTCTACATTTAACAGTCACAAACCCCCCATAGTGGTGAGCAGTGTTTGTACATAAAACACACATCCACCACGAGTTTTTCCACACAGTGCTGCATTTCTGTCAGGACAAAACAAAGCGCAGCCATCCAGCTGCACTGTGTCGTTAGGAATGTTGTCATCAAGCCACGATTCTGTGAAGACAAACACACAACACTCCCTAAACTAGCACTGGGTAGCCTGCCATTGTCGATTGTAGTTCAATTTATTGTCCAGGGAGCACACGTTCGAAAGCAGAATGGATGGAAGAGCCAACCGGCTAGCGTTAGGATTTAGCCTCGCACGAACCCCAACCTAACTTTAAAGTTTTGAGAACCTCCACATAATGTTAAGGTTCCTGAAAAAAAAATCTTTTAACTTCATTGTGCCTCTAGAAGTTCTTCACACTGACATATCTCATTTGCCAAAATGGTTATTTTATGGCACTGCTCAAAAAACCCTTTGAATGTATATAAATGTTTTTATTGTGTTATTTGACTGCATATTCTCCAAATATCCACTTCTGAAAAATGATAAATGCTGGACATCAACTTTATTATAACCCAGTACCATACAGACATGAACACAACTAGAGACCGGGTAGATACAAATGTACAACAGATAACCACCAATCACTAAACCAAACACAAGAGACTAAATACTGAGACAAACTATGAACAGCTGGATGGGGAGGAGACAGGAAACAAGAAACAGGTGAACAGGGCAGAGACAAGGCGGAGCAAGGACATAAGCCAAAACACCTGACATGTGGACAGGAAGCACATAGGAAACCAAAACAATGAACATGGAACGACAAGACGTTACAACTAATTGCTTTAATATTATTAGAATCATTTAAATAGGAGAAGTTTAGGCTAAAATAAACTTGTAATTGTCCTGTATATATTATATACAAAGCCTAGAATCAATATATTCTAAGATGTTTTTTGTAATACTACATTCAAGTAGCATCTGAAGCAATTTGATCTCTAAGTGTTTTTGAAAGAGTTCTTGAGCTTGTCATTCATTATTTCTGTTCAGTGAGAATGGGAGATCAAGGTGCTTTTTAATAATAAGTGGAGATGAATATTATGAAGGCCTCTTTTGACATTTCTTGAAATCTTTACAGTTCTTGACAGCACTGCTTACCTTCTTCGCTTTTTAGTTGATAACCTTCTGTCTGCAGAAAATACCTAGTGATGAAGATAAATGTCCATTGAAATCTTAAATGTGGGAAAATAACTAAAGCAACATCAGGTCAGAAAGAACTTAGCAAATGTAATAAAACTGGAATGACAGATATGCATGCAGTTAGCATATTAGCATAACTGAGTTGCCACTTATAACCTCTGCTGTGTAGGGGAGGTCTTTAGTTCTCCCCAGCTGTGTTAGTGGATTGTCCAGATGATTCAGCTACCTTTTGCCTCTTTCCAGCTAGTGTCACTCTGTCTGTCGGAGCACAATACAGGCCCTTCACTCTGCCCTGCAGCTGTTCCCTACTGTCTGACACTTTACATGAGCTGCCATGGTATCCCCCACCCTACCACCACCAGCCTGTCTCCAGGTCTTGACAGCTTCTCTCGTTTTCCTCGCAGCACCCATTCTGCTTTTCCTGGCCGGCTGGTTCCCAAGGTGAGGGAGGCACTGAGGGACTGGCAGGTTCGTTTAATAGGGATCTCTCTGTGAGATGACTCCATCTCACCCATCGTCTCAGAAGCAGTGCCATGCTCTGCTCTCACTTCTGCTCTCCTCAGTATGCATGCCTCAGAGCTCCTGTGTTCCTTGATACGCATGCCTGCTTCATCACAATGCTCTGCTGGAGACACTAGTGACTATACGGCACTAGTTCACAAAATGCACACCAAAGAATGCTATGCTTGGTCAATCCAATACACTCAGGCTGTATATCAGTGGGGAGTAAACAGTCCTGGTGTTATGAGGGGCAAAAAGGGAGGGGGGGAGTATGTGAATTGATTAGTTTACTTGTGTCATTACAGCAAGACAACTAGAGCTATTTGTATTTTCATATCTGTAAGTGGTCAGGTATTACTGGTATACAACCCCTATTAGTGCCTCAACAACACACAACAAAAATCAGGATAGAAATAACACTGAAAAGTAAACAGAATATCTATGTTACACCATTTAAACATTCTACAATAAGATGGTGGACAGGTAACTTGATCAAGACTGTACTCAAAAGACTCAGAACTCAAAACTCAAAACTAAGACTGAGGAGGGGAACTTTAGTTAGCACTCAATAATTAGGACGCCACCAATCACATGATACCACCAACACTGGGAGGGTGAGGGCTAGCACATGCCATTTGGATCACACAAATCAAACCACCCCATCTTTTCGATGTGCCACTATTGTAAAATCATTTGACAGCATAGCTGCCAGCTCTGTTACATCACCTAACATATTTTCATAGTATCTCTGAGTGATGGAGAATTGGGAGGCCATCCTACGCTTTCTTGGACTCCTAGCCATGAATGACTGGGGCACCGTTTGGGATCGAACTTGCAACTTCCTGATGTTATTGGCCAGTGCTTAGACAGCATGTTGGACTAATTTCTAGGTAAGTGTGTCACTCATATGCAATGTACTGTCCCTTTTCAGCTTAGGAAACTGTCCAATCATGGCCTATAGCAATAAGGTGGTGCATGGGTAACTTTTATTACACTGTATACTCAAATTACTGAATCTTACTTATGTTCTAAACCAAAGACAAGGGGGAAACTTGTCAAAATCCAAGGTATGAGGCTAAATTAGCTTTCTAAATCTGACTAGCAACAAAGTGTTTCTTGATAGATAAAACATGATGGATTGCTCTTGCAATTGAAAACAGCTGACATGCCTGGCTAGACAGACAGAGCGACAGTAGCAAAGAGGGTTGAGATATGTGCCTATATGATCCTCTGGCATGCCACTACTGTAGCAGTCCCTGGATTGAATGATTTTATTCAGGCCATCTGAGTGGTTGCAAAGTATGTTTGGCTCAAATTATCACCTCCATCAGAATTTCAGATGCCAATAAAAAACATTTCTCCAGTAGATTTAAGCACCCCAGAGAGTGGTGTAATTCTTATTTGATAAGACAGACCCTGTCTTTAAGCCAAGAGGACTTGTAACCATATTACAAAATAATGATGCATTGGACTAGTATCTGGTGAGCTGCTTTGCATAAGGGATACCACCAGTTATATAGACCATCATACTTATACCACTGTACAAATGTTTGACTTCTCACTTTACAACAGTAATACAGGCTGTCTTGAGCACAAAAGTCTGTAATTGGTAAACCTAGAAATATTAGATAATATTTGATAACAATAAATGTTTATGTAAAGAGAACTTAGAAATAACCAACATAATCACAAAGAAGTCACCCCCCGCATTAAACAGTTAATATATTTATACACAATTTTTATTATTTATAAAGCAAGACTTTATGAATTTCTGCAGTTTTTCTAAATTTAACAAATGTGATATTTTGTTTTTGGGAACAAAACTTACAAAAATAACAAAAATCTGTGATATGTTAATTCACATGAAACTTTATTTAACTGACAAAGTAGAAAGAAATATAGTTTTAATAGTTTTACTGATTTAATTTAATTGTATTTTGAAAATATACAAACATTTAGAATTTGATAGCTACAATGCACTCAAAATGTTGGGGCAGAGTTAAAATATGACTGAAAAATGCAACAAATACTCAAGTCACACCAGTTTGGGAAACTCCACATTAAGCAGGCTAACTGGTAGCAGGAAAGGTGTCATTATTTAATATAAAAGCATCCATCAAAAGCTCAGTCTTTGCAAGAAAGAATGGGTTATGGCTCACCACTTTGTGCCAAAATTCATGAGAGAATTGTAAGTCAGTTCAAAAGGAACATTTCTTAACATGAGTGCAGAGAATGCAACTTGAAACTGCATTATGCAGATATACATCAACAATGAATTCTTTGGGCCAGAGCTCATTTCAGATCGACTGAAAGACAGTACAGATCTGTCTCCTATTCAACAAAATGGCACATCATGAAAAGGAGAATCGCACAATGATGACCCCAGACTGACGTTTTATATGAAACAAAAATGGACAAAATGTTCATTTGCAAAACTACTACAATTAGTTTCCTCTTTTGCAAAATGATTCAAAAGTTATTTTTATGAAAAGGAAAGGTCATGTACATGAAACACAATGGTAAACAAGCCCCTGTCCCAACTTTTGTTTAGTGTGGTGCTGTCATCAAATTCTAAATTTGTGTATATTCACCAATATAAAAGGTTGTTCAGCAAAATCATTGAAAATTATTTCTTTGTAAGTTTGTCAGTTAAATTAAGGTTTACATAAATGAATATATGAGAGATTCATTTTACTGAATTTTGGAAATGATCCCAAAATTTTCAGAAAACGGGTTTGTATATTTTTAAGTTTAAATAAAAACAAACTGTGAAATTTTATTAACCCTCAATCATTTCACTTTAGTCTTTGTAACAGCAGTATATATACCATAAACATTGTATGTATAATCTAAATATAATAAAACTATATGTAAATACATACAATGATCTGTGAAATTGTATAATTTTTTAAAAACATATGCTAATTTTTAATTTGATGCAGGCACAGAGATTGACATCCCAGCTTTACCTTGATTTTTGGTCATGAGCAATAAATAATAAAAAAAAGAATTATTAAAAGAATTAGCTAAATCTGAGACACACATCAACAAATCCATCTGTTTTACCATGGAATTACCCAACTCTCTTGTCAATCAGTAAAGCATTTTTGATTATAAAAAAACATTGGGGTCTTGTGATTGAACAAGGGGCTGACCACACAACCCTGTGATTGTTATCAAACAACCACAAAATAATGGTTTAGTCTTCTAAAAACATGGATGGCTAAGATATTGGTCAGACCCTAATACTGAGCACTGGGGGTGGATGATGTTAGATTTACACCCAACATGCATTTTCAGCGACCAGATCACGATCATGATGGATCCTGAGCACATTCAACTGACGTGTAAATGGAGTGTGTTTTCTATGTCCACATGCAATCACATAAGCAGAGACGCGGCTACAAAGTGCTGACTAGCAGATAAGAGGATAAACAAGGAAACATGTAGGGTATGTGGTGCTGGAGTTCTCCCTTAGCCAAATGCCTTTCTGCACATTAGGTTTCTAAAGGCATCCAAGCCAAGCTTGTCCATTCGATGGTGGTGGGATGGGGAAAGAGAAATAATGTGCTCATGTGCTTTTCAATGGAAATTAAAATCGAATCTGGCCACACTGGGGACAGGTTTTGGTAAAAAGTGTAAATTGAATCTAGTCTAAGTACATACGGATACAATCTGGATGTGATAATGCAAGGCATTAACAGCCTCTAAGGCATATGCCGTGTGTTGTTGGTTCATCTTTTTTCCTACAATCTAGCAGCTATTTGAAAAAGAATAAAATATTGGGTCCCGCTATATTAAGTATCCCTACTAACTGTGTAGGTGCACATTAATAATGCACGCAACAACCACTGTTGTAACATTGTAACTACTGATGATGTAATCACTGTTACTGGTGGATAACATTAGCACAGTAATGTTATTTCACATATGCATTATTTGCTGTTTTACTCATGTAATGGCAGAAGTGTATTTTAATGCAATTATATTAAGTAGACAAATATGCATTTATGTCCTCTGTTTACTTCACCAGTAATTACATTGTTGTTGCATGCATTTTAAATGTGTTATAACAATTATTAGACATAATATATTATATAAGCAGTTGCTTATTGTTATGGCTTAAAATTCATACTCTGAGAACGTTTAAATCTGATGATCCCAACTGTCACTCAGTAGTTCATATGGAATAAGAGATGTTGAACAAAATCATTAGACAGTAGCCAGAAATATAGCCAAGCATCTGTGTGATGGCATCGGCTACAGTCTTTCCAGAACTAAAGCATGAGAAATGAAGCACAGTAGCAGATTATAATCCACAATAACATTAAAAAAGTTGACACCATGCAAACGAGATCTGACAGTGCAGCTACCCTGCTCAAAATCATGAGCTTCAAAAGCAAAGTCTTTGAAATCCAAAAGCTTCTGTTTCTGTAAAAGTGCTGGGGATCTCGGACGGGCTGGCGCGCTCTACGGGGACTCGAGATGCTGAGGGTGATCAAGTTTGTGTGTGTGTATTTGTCGTTTGTATGATCGATGCCATCCTGCAGAGCAGTCTTGTGGGGAGCCAACGCAAACACACCTTGTACTCTTAGAAGCAGTCTTGCTGGGCTGAGTGCTACCTCTCCCCAGCTGCGGCCTGAAAATCGCAGTGAAAAATGAGTGCGGGAACTGGAAAGTCTGGGCGAAAAATTCCCCTCGGCACCGGCAGCCTGAAGAAAGGCAAAAACGGCCTGCGGCTGAAGTCACCAGAGACCTGGAGGAGCGGCTAAGCCTGACTCCTATAGAATTCTAGCCTCAGCTCTGGGATTTCATCTGTGTGCTGGGGAGCAGTACAGAACACGTTCTCATCTCCTATCAATTTATCATTATCTCACCCCATTTCAGACAGTGGCTTGGGGCTGCTTGTGTGTACAGTGAGATGTATATACAATCTGTATGAAGGTAATGAAGTCTTGGTGCATAATAATGCCCATTATTAGTTAGGCGAAAATAATCTTCCAGTGCACAGGGCATTTGTGAGTTTTAATGCTGTCTCTCATTCACACTGACTAAGGATTGGATTATGGCTGCTGTTGATGCATTGTTAATGGATAATATCTAGGAACACTGGCATCAGTTGGTAAATTGAGTAAATTTGCAGAAGGCACACTTGAGAATGAAACATACACACAGGCTGGGTATTGAGCACCTGGGAAATATGTTTATGTTTATAGTGCATGACATTCATGTTAGAGCTATGAATCATGCATGTGCAGCTGTTCCTGATGCATTCTCCCTAGGTGCTTTTAGCATCGAAAAGACGGCAGGGTACATGATCTTTTATCTCAACAACAAAAGCTCCATGCAAACAGGCCACATCATGAACAACAGCCAGGAGCTACTCCAGCACTGTGATTGCTATAAAAATAATCCTGTATTGATTTTGCACATATGAATGGGTCCCTTCCTATTAGGGGTGGAAAGGATATGGATGTAAAAGTACTAGTGTGATGTAGTTGCAGGATATGGATCTTATGGGACCACACTGCTTAATCCCTGTCACATGACATAACCATGCTATAAACATGTCATGACAGCTGTCATATGCTGTCATGAGTTATCATGACAGATTTTGCTCATTAGTCTCCCAATGTTCTGTTACTGTACATTGTTGTGACAGATGCTATGGTATTTGATTCTATAGCAGTTCTTTTGCCATATATAATGTCATTATATCAATTAATACCATGTGTCAATTAACATTAATGGTAATGACACTGTTAAATTATTTGACATAATCTGTCATGACATGTCCACTGGGTAGTGGTGGCCTAGTGGTTAGGACACTGCCTTTGGGACCTGAAGGTTTGAGTCCTGGCCCGGGCACTACTGAGGTACCCTTGAGCAAGGTACCGTCCCAATACACTGCCCCCCCGGCACTGTTGATAGCTGCCCACTGCTCCACGTGTGCACATGTGATGGGTTAAATGCAGAGATCACATTTCGTTGTGGTGCTTGAGTGTGTTCAACAACAACAAATAGTCACTTTCACTTCACTTCACATCCAAAAGTTATTGCAAATGGAAAAAAAAGAAGCAAAAGTGATTATCATTGTGAACACATCCCACAGTGCACCACAAAGAAGTGTGAACTGTGCATTAAACCCATCTACACAGTGAGCAGCAGACAGCTATCAACAGCACCCGGGGAGCAGTGTAGCAGGACAGTACCTTGCTTAAGGGTAACTCAGTGGGACTTGAACTGCACTTCTTTAATCACTGTTTGTTAGCATGGGACATCATGATGTTATCATTCACATAGAAGAAAATATCTTGATGTAAATGTCAGTTGATGTTGTGCCTTTACTGGCACATCAGCATTTCACAGTTCGGTAAGAAGAATGAAAAGATTTGCAGTCAAAAATATTTTACTTTTGTGTAGTAAAACTGATATCAACCTGCATTTCAAAATCCTTATGGCTCTGAACATACTCTAACTCTTCTCTTTGGAGCGGAAAATAGCTGGTGTTTACTCAAGGGTTTTGGATGCTTTTTGCCCCTCTCTTTTTGTCTCACAGTGCCTTTGTGGATCCCATTTGGTGTAGTCCCACAGGATCTTTGGACCTGTCCCGCACAAACAAAAGCCTGCCTCTTCTAAGTACCTCTTACACCAGTATATGTCCAGTGTGTGTGTGTGTTTGTGTGTGTGTGGTAGCAGTGAGTTCATCACTGAGACCTCACTCTCTTTTCTTTTTGTTATTCAGAAAAAGTTTCTCGCTCCCTCTGCCCAGTGTTGAAAAATGTGATATTTTGACACTTACAGTTCTGCTCCCTGAATTCCAAACCAAACTGAAACTTATTTATTCTTTCTAACTTAGAGTCAGTTTCTCAAATTCTTCCCATTGACCAGTACACATCGAGGAGCTGTAGTGGTGAAGCTGAATGTGCTGCTATATAATGACTTTAATGATGGTATGAGGCCAGCCACTGAAAGGACACTTCGGCGGTCCTTCTATTTGCTGCCACATTTGGCACTGGCTGAAGTTGCTTAATAGCACAGCCAGTCTCTTTCTACTGAGCCTGAAGTGGATGATACAATATACCCTTGACAGTTCCAAAGAGCTTCAAGGACATTCTTTTTTTTTTGTTTTTGTTGTTGCCTCCATGGTTTCTTAGACCTTTTACTGGTGGAGATGAAAAGTGCTTTCAAAATCTCCCTCCCACACCCCACCCCCAGGTTTTATTTTGTCAAAGTTTTGAGGGCTTGTTATTCCATCTAAACATGCAAGCTGTCCTTCTGAAAAACAAAGCACAGGTAGGATGACAAATGGGCTGTCAGGGCCTAGCCTTTAGCCGAGCAATCAGTGTCTGCAGAAGACAAGAGGGGCGAGAACTGGACTTTAATAAAGTGACTCGGCAGAGCTGCGGCCACTGGCACCTGCTGGCCTCAACAACTAAATGCTCATGCACACACAAGGACACACACAAACACACACATACACACACAGCTTGAAAGATTGCATTCAAACCCAACATCACACTATCAAGTGCTTAGTCTCCTTCTTCCTTTCAACTCGTACCAGCTTAAACAATGTTTAATACAGAACACAGAAGACACTCATAGTGTTGGCGACAAGAACCATGGCGAGAATGATAGCGATGTATTATGTCAGGAAAAATTTATCCAGGCTAAAAAGACCAAAGTTGTTTAAAGGCACCGATTTGTTCAAGTGGAATTCAAAGTTAATTTCAGGTTGTTGATAAGATATGACATTTTTTTGAGAATCAAGGACAGGAGGTGCCTTTTCGCACATGTAGCAGAGTTTTCGTGGCCTTACTCATCAGAAACTCTTCTTTATGGTTAGGTAAGGGGCGAGGCCTGGATAGAGCATGCAGGACTACTGTCTCTGAGTGCTTTTAATTTGCTGTTCATCTGTGCCCTGATTCGGATTACACTGCCATCACATAGCCAGTTTGTGATTTAATAATATACAACTGCGCCTCTTGCTGTGATTTGCAATCGTTTGTCAATTGCCTGACAGAAGCTCCCAGATTGGGATAGTAATGTCCATATAAAGTTGGGTCCAACTGATCTTGCCATTTGCATTCACACATACACCTGCCCTGGGTAATGTCATAAAAAGTTTTGCCTTTCAGTGCAAGTGTGATAGGGGCTCAAATTTACTCAGTACGTGCCATAAGTTGGAAGGTAGAAATGTATAGGGTTTTCATTTGGCAGTGGCCGTGGTTTATCAGGTCGTAGTCATTTTGGGTCCAAAGTTTCAGGACTGTTTAAAGCTACCCAGTGTCACGGATGGAGGTAAGGCAGGAAACCAGTGCGGTTAACAAAGAGTCTTTATTTTCAAAAAAACAGCCACACAGTATCCAGCACTCGGTAGGAGAAAGCCACGAGGGGAGCTCGGTGGCAACTGCCTTTGCTGGAGCTAGGCTCAGCTCAGTTTGTGCTCTGTTCGATACCTTACCCTGTAATGCCAATGCTTAGCTAAGCGTTTCTTTAGCAGAACCAACCTAGTGCTGCGTGTTCAATACTGATCCTACTACTACTTGATTCCTAAGCAGCGCCTACCTAATGCTGCACCTTCAATACGTGTCCTACAACTAAGTGATTCCTAAGCAGCACCTACCTGGTGCTGCTCGCTCGATACTAACCCTGCACTCGACGCCTTTGATGGCGTACAACGAGTGTCCTCCGGACCTACCCGTGTTCTGTCCCTGCCTATATTCCCAGGTGATCAGGGGGCTAAACTAGCTGCACCTGGAAATAGTTGGGACAGTCAATGTTCAGGGGACGTGGCCGCGCCAACCGCTGGGTGGTGCCAATTCCCCCCTCAATCGGAGGGGGTCTTCCCTGTTCCCTTACACCCAGACAGATAGAGACACAGATGTGTGTTCCAGTGCCACAACTAAGTGAAGTGTGGGGTGTGTTGTCAACAAAATTATTTTCCATAATTAAAGGTATAAAAGATGTCCCTTCGGTGACAACATTTGCATCCAAAAGTTTCATTGGGCAATATGGCAAAATGTGCATAGATATTTTTTAATTTTTAATTTTTATATTTTTTCTGCCAATGGGTGGCATACATTAGGCAGTAAGCTAACAGTCAGTTCACTGTAACAGTCAAAAGTTCAATAGTACCATGGTTACAAGCATCTTAAAGCATCTCCAAAAGGACAGGTCTTATGAGGTGTTCCCAGTGTGCAGTAGTTAGTATCCAAGGAAGTAAGCAGTGAACCCACCAACAGGGCCAAAGCTCATTGGGAGTAAAGGCTAGAATGTCTGAGAAGAGTTACTGTAGCACAAAAGGGTACTGCTGGCTATAATAAAACACAGTGCACCACAGTCAGAGTTGTTCTGGCAACTGAGGGGGACCTTCCTTAATATGAGTCCGGTGGTTTTAATGTCATGGTTGATCTGTGTATGTATAAATACTATTTAAAACGATAGGTACAGTGATTTTATTCAACTTTTTACACTGCACTACACTAAATACCATTAAACAAGCATAGCCAATATAGATGCAACAATTACAACAACAATATTGCTGCAACATGTGTATACTACACAGTTAAGTCTCACTTTATTTTTTTTTTCGTGGTTTAGTGGAGCATGATGATTGGGTGGTAAGGCAATGCCTCACTAAATGACCCCCCTGACACCCGGAGAGGCCTTTGTACACAGAGTATCTTCACTTAGAAGTACTGATCTTTGATCAGACTTCCATTTCCTCTCGCTCTGTTCTGAAGAGGAAAAAAAATGATATAGATTCTCCAGTCCTTCACTCGCAGTGAACCGAGCTTTCTTAAGCCCCTCACATGCTCTCACCCTTGTGAGTATAAGAGGCTTGAGCCTGTATTCAGCTGACTGGTCAGTTCGCTCTCTTTCCCTCTAAGCATCTTAAGGATTTGGTGTGTGTTTCTGTGTGTGTTTTGCTATATTTTCAAGACAGAAATGGCTTGTTTTTAAGGACGAACTGCATTCAACATTTCTTTTTTGGGGTTACTGATGTTAAAGTTTAGGAAATTCTTATTACACGTTGCTGTGCTGTGGCAAAATCACTTTGAGACCCAGTACCACAGTTAATATGAGAGAGCTCGACATTGAACCCAAGTTTGAACCCCAGGCTCATTTTTACAATGCTAAAGAGAGCATTTTTTCCATGCGTTTGTGTGTAAATGTAGGAGTGAATTATTCTCATTCAGAACGACTGCTGTTTCTAAAGAAATGCTGTTGTTTACAGGTTATGCTTCACAGAGAGAGCAGAAACACAGAGCATTTCTTTTCTTTTTAGCCTCTATTCTGAAGTGATGCGTTTCATACAACTTTTAGAAAAGTAACAAACCGAAAAGAGAAGAAGGCTGGCAAAGGCAAGAAAACAAACGCCAGCTGTACACCACAGTGTTATTCAAACCCTCTTCACCCACATAGATCACCCACATATCAGTTTGACATTTTTGATCCAGAAATATGATCATCTATTCAGAAGATGAATGGTAGTCTAAGACAATTATACTCTGTATAGAGATCAGGCTAAGAGCTGCTATCTGCTTTGCATAAAAATGAAGAGTTTAGAAGTCACAGCCATGCATAGTGCATATATTTTACTTGAGTAAATCAGGGAGAATTACAGACTGGTTTAAATCAGAAGTGCATAAGACCAGTCCTGGAGGGCCAGTTTCCAGCACAGTTTAGTGAATTCTCTTCTCAAACACACCTGCTTCAAACCGATTAATTTCAATGTTTAGTGGGTTTGTTTGAATAAAGGAACTACTATACTTGCTGGACACCAGGCACTCTTCAGAGGTAGAGGTGTACACCACCATATAAAGTCTATTGCAACATGCAGTAAAACAATTTTACAGTAAAAACACTGTAGGACATCTACAGTTTTCCTTTATTACAGAAGACTGTGCAGTTTGGAATCCATTCTTGAAGAAACAGGTGTCCCTTTTTGTCAAAAAAGATAAATTGACATTTTTACAGTAACAAAAGTGAAGCGAAAGTGACTTTTGTCATTTGTGATTGAATGCACCCCATCACAACAAAATGTGACATCTGCATTTAACCCATTCACACATGAATTTGTTAGTATTGTTAACTGGCTTTTATTTTTTCCAAATATATGTTTTAATGCATTCTATATGTCTTTGTATTGTAACTATGTTCAATAAACTAGTTCACCTCATAGTGTTGTAAATATATATATATATATATGGTTGTTGCCATCTTCAAGTAACTGCTGTAATGCAAAGATCAGCTCATAGGGTGATTAGCTTTATAACTGTATACACAGTTCTAGCATTTGTTGTGTAGGAAAATATTACTTTAATATGACCATCAGCAATACTTATTAGCTGAAATGTATTCCATGAAGCATTTGATTGTATAACCTGTTTTAGTACTATATACCATGATACTGTAAAACCTTTTGCATGAAAGTTCAAACGCAAGGATTTTACATTTTGCACTGTGACGTTCACCAGCTAAATGGCTATATTCTGCCCACATGTAATGTATAAACCTGGCACACATAGGTGATGAACAAAATGTGCTTCTATGCCTCATGCAGAGAATAATGCAAAATGTGGAATAAGTGGAGATACTAGATGTTCATTGGAAAAGCATGTTGTTGGAAGGCTTCCTTTAAAATAGCAACTAGATGGATGCATGAGACTCAAAAATATGCTGACAAAATGTGAAAAATAACACTACTTTAATTATCATGATCAGAATGTTCATGAATAATAAAGGCATTTTGAAATGCCAATGCATGCCAATTATTAGGTCCGTCCAATGTGCAGTAGGATTACAATCCATATGGAATATTTTGGTGGTGAAATGATATTTTCTTAATATATTTAACTTTTTTTGGCATTTGTTTCTCAAGCTTATTGATGCCATTGTTTCGTTGCATCTTGTGCAATGGGTAAGTGGTCCTATGCTGTCAGTCGGTTCTATGAACTGCCTAGTAAACTGAATATTTAATTAAAGATATATTAAATTAAATTAATTCATTAAGTCCAGACTGAAAACATATTTGTTTAGTCAAGCCTTCTGTTAGTCCTAGATAAAGATTAAATCTGGCATTGAGTATTCTGGTAAACTGTGATGTTTTGATGCTGTCGCCCCCACTCAGACATGTTTACTTAGGTTTGTTTACAGTCGAGTAGTTGTGCTGCCTTATGCCCCAGGATGCCCTCATGTCTGTGTTTCTTTCTAGCTCTCCCCTTTAGTTATGCTGTCATAGTGAGTCTTGCCAGAGCTCCTGTCTGCACTCAGACCACAATTTGTTTATACCTACAATGTAATTCTTAATCACTCGTAACATTTCAGCATCACTAACAATCTCTCTTTCTCTCTCTCTCTCCGTTGAGCTGCTTCACTGAGATACCTGTGATCCTGTCCAATTCTGCTATCTAGACCACCCTGACCACCCTATATCTGGGTGAACTCCTAACACTGAAACAGCTTTTAACGCACTCCCCTCACTGAGGACAGCCCATATGAACAGCCCTCACCTCCAAAGAACTGTGGCACCTGTACACAGGGAACTGCTGCCGCCTCTTTATACTGACAACTACTAATATATATGTGTGTGTGTGTGTGTGTGTGTGTATTATTTATTCGCTTTTAATTTATTTTCTCTTGTTTGTTATTGTTATCCAGTGTCGACCAGAGGAGGATGGGTTCCCCTTCCCTTGCCTCTGTTGCCTTTGGCTTGTTCTTTGAGGGCTCAAACCTGGTTTCTGTAAAGTTCGCAATGTCTGTTGTAAAAAGTACTATAGACATAAACTTGACTTGGTATACAGTATGAAAATGCAGGTTTATACAGTAGGGTAAATGACTCCTAAGTAATACTGCATCAAACACATGCACATACACAGGATCCTAAGGCTAGTGGGGCAAAAGTTACACTGTGATGCTTTAGGTTTTTGCAATTAATTTTAAACGAAGAAATAATTCGCAGATAACTGTCACACTACAAATGGAAAGGATGTATTTAGTGGGGAATTATTTCAATATTATAATTAAAATATCTTATTGCAACTATTCTCCTGTACACTGAACTGTCCTCTACCATTAGTGAACACTTGATGTGACATGGTGAAAGACTGGCTTTCATTATTTTTCAATTTAAGGGGCAGATTGGACACATTCTACCCTGTGTGTTAAGCATGAAGCTGGGACATGTGCCTAAATGTGCACTTCATGGGCTGCTTGCATGGTGAAATGGAAAATGCGCTTCTCTTCCTCATGCATATGTGCTTGAGGGGTGGAGGGCGGAGACTCGCGAAATGCGGGAGGATCGAGCAAAACAGTGGGTGAAAGAAGATGTTGTACTCCATTTGCTAACGTCTGAGAAACTGGTGCCAGCTGCATTTCTAGCGAATTTAAAAACCAAATGATTCTGCCGCCTTTTAAAACCAGGTGTCAATTTGGGTTAAGATCTCAGAGCAAATTCCTTTAGCAACAGCTGTAGACACAGTAGCTGGATGGAAGTCTCAAACACCATATATGCGGGAGAGTCTTGGCACAAAATGCGCTGTGATGTGGCCACAACATATGCATGCCTAAACTTAATGCAAAACACAAAATGCAATGCTCGATTTGTGCTGCTCCTGTGCTGGCTTGGGATTGGTTAGAGGCACATGCTTACATTGCAGATGTCTGCGATATCAGTACTGCAGTATCACTTAGGCTGTTGTGGTGATGTTGATTAATTACCAATGTACTGTGCAGCCTGTTACACAGTAATGCACACATACATACTCATACTCATTATTAGAGGGCTGAAAAAAAAACTTTCAAGATATGTGGATAACTGTCAATACCCATCACCCAAGAACAAACCAACAAAAATGAGCAGCCTCCGAACAAATGAATAATTACTGAGATGCTGGAGTTTTGAGACAGAATATGAACGTACCTTAGCAACTGTCTTGTGGAGTGTGAAGGCAGGATCCAAGGTCTCTGCTAACAATGACTCGGAGGGGAAAAAAGCCTCGGAGAGGAAGCGGGCCCTCTAGATTTAAAACAGAGAGGAAAATATGGAGAGAAAAGCATATGAGCCTTTGAAAATATGAATGATCACCTTTCAAACCCTGCTAGTGCAAAGAAAATGTCTTCTATTACCACAATGGGCATTTAAAATGTGTGTCTCAGAGCAGTAATACCTTTAAGCCCCGCATTTCAGCACCACACTCCCTTTCCTTTTCAAAGCGACACCTGAACAGGTCTTACAGCCAAGGTATCATTATGATGTATCATTGCCATTTCAAGGGCCACAGAAAGCTAAGAGACATGTACTTCCCAGCCTGAGAAATACAAACTTGTAAATATGAATGCTTTGGAATTTCAGGCATCATGTAGCCTTGCCAAATGTTTTGCTGATCCGAAAGTTTAACAGAATTAACCTCTGTAAAGAATTTCCAGTGGGATGCTCCCTATAGAGTAGAATGAGCCAGCATGAGGCTATTTGCCGTCTGATGACAAATCTCAAGGTTTTGGCATGAATGAGTCACCAAGGCCATGAGTCACCCAGCTGATAAAAAAATACATCCCTGTTTTTCTTCTTTTTTTTAACGTTTTCTTCAGTTCTTTTTTTTCAATCCTCTCTCCTTTTCTCTTACTCTGTCCAGCTATTTTTATGAAAAAATCCAGATGTGTTCTCTTTTTAATTACTTCCAATAATATGATGTAATATTAACATTCATATTAAGGATTTTTTTTCCTCCCCACAATTGCATGAAAACAAATTTACATGCATGCCACTCTCACACACACGCCCTTAAATAAACCCCATTTAGAAAAATAGTGTTTTATAAATGCAATAAAAACAAGAATGTGTCGTTTATTAACTCTACTTGATTCTATTGAACTGATAAAAGATCAAAGAAAAGATTTCCAATGTTTTTACTGACCAACTTCAATGTATTTTGTAAAGGTAAACAAATTTTGAATTTGACACCTGTAAAACATTTTTTAAAAATACACTGTTTAGTTGTTTGGGAACTGAGGAGACTAACGGAATTTTTTCCCCCATTCTTGCTTGGTACAAGACGTCAGCTGCTCAAACGTCCATGGTCACCATTGTTTGATTCTCCTTTTCATCCTTTCAAGCTCATTACATTTTCAGCAGGAAACAAATCTGGACTGCTGCCAGGCAAGACAAGCACAGACAGTCTTTGTCAATGAAGCCACACTGTGGTAGTGCATGAAGAACGAGGGCTGGCATTGTCTTGCTGACAAAACCATGGACTTTCTGGGAAAATACACTGCTTTGATGGCAGAATATGTCTCCCTGAAATCCCAAACTACACCTCTGCATCAAAGGGTACCTCACACCCATGCCGTGGACACTGATGCCCCCTGTACGGTGATGTTGATGACATGATGTTTGCTTTCACTGATAAAAGTCTGGATGCAGAGCTTGAAGCTGAAAGGAGGACTTATCGGACCACAGCATGTATTCCACTGTATTTCGGTCCATCTGAGAAGAGGCTGCATCCAGAGAAATCAGAAATTTGGCTTTTGCTTTGTGTAACAGAGCTTCATGTCGCATTTCTTGATGCAGCGGTGGCCTGTGCTGTAGCTCACGTGGCTATATTTATCACAGTAGCATGATGGTTTCTCATACATTGCCTTCTGAGGGCTCGAAAGTTTCTGGCCTTGTCAAACAGTGGGGCAGAGATGGTTCAACAGTTAGGGAGTTGCCCCTGTGCCCTGAAGGTCACTGGTTTCAATCCAGGGTCATTACAATTGCATTGAGGTGCCTGTGAGTCTCTAAGCACTACTGTCCACTGCTACTGTCAAGTTGCATTGTATTGTGCTGCACTGTGCTGTGCTACACTGTGCTGTGCTGTGGTGTGCTTACAAATAATCACTCACTTTTACTTACAGGAACTGACATTTCTCTAGATTCCCAGAATCTTTCCACAATATTATGTACTGCAGATGATGAGAGACCTTAATTCCTTGTAACCTTATGTTGAGAAATGTTCTTTTAAATGACTGACAATTCTCTTATGAGAGTTAGCCACAGTCCATCTTAGCTTGCAGACACTGAGCCTTTTGGTAGTTATCAGTTCCATTATCTGTTATCACCTGATTATTGTGGAATGTTTCAAAATGGCATAACTTGAAAAATCTATAAAAAAAATTATTTTGCTAATTCCCATTTTTTTGTGTTGAAGACATCAAATACAATACAAAAAGTATGTTTAAGTTTATTAGTGGCCTCCTGTCCTAGGTGTACCCCACCTTATTCAGCTGGAATTGGCTCCAGCTTCCAGGCGACTCAGAAACGAAATCAAGGTTTTAAAAAATAGATGGAAGTTCATTAGTGAAAACACTGAAAATTATTTCTTGAAACTTTTATTTAGTTTTATTTTATTTACTTTTTTTATTTAAATAAATAAGTGAGTTAATAAATCCCACATTCTTGATTTTGTGGCATTTTATGAAAAATCCCAACTTTTCCAGAAATGGGGTTTGGACATGCTAAGAATCACACAGAAGTAAATACAAAGACAGGTCTGATTTTCTTAGAGCATCAAGAAATGTGCGACAACAGACATAAATCAAATTAAAAAAAAAAAGTGCCAATAGAAATAAAATGTGTTTTAAACACACCTAATGTTTCAGTACATATTGAAAAGATGGGGGCGTTATATCCCCACCATTTTTTTTCTCCTTCTCCCCCTCTTTTCCTTTGTACTGGCCATGCAGAGTGGGACAACAAAGACAGATCCACATTGCAGATTAGAAGCATTAGATGCAGTGCCACTCTGCCAACACCACTCTTCATCTCTCTGAAGAACAGACCTTGATGTTTTGAAGCACAATGCACTCGCCAGGGACTATTACTCAAACATTTGTGAAGAGCCATCTTACATCAGTTGATACATATGATCTCAGACAAACAAACCCTAGCAGAGGGCATTTTCCCCTAATAATCCCCTCCTGTAATGATACTCTTCGGCTGCCTGATTGTTCATCAAAGGCATTTTGCGTAAAAGTGTGTCTCCTTTTTATGGAGCTGTTCAGTCACAAGGGTGCTGAAGCCGGGCTTTTCACAGGCCAATTTGAATGAAACTATATTACTCTATTGAGATCCAAGAGCAGACTAAAGCTCTCGAGATGGCTTGGGAGAAAATGGCCTAATCTCCAGACCTAGTTGAAGAGTGCCCAGGACTGTGCTGAGGTTACTCAGGGCTCCGTCCTTGGCCCAGTCAACTTGTATCTCACCACTGAATGATTAGGTGACAATGGAGCTGTAATAGTGGAAGATGCCCTTCAGAAGCAGTTTCCCTGTCCCAAGAAAACACAAACCTGATCTCAGACCTCAGCACAGAATGACTGCTATAAGCTTATGCATTCTGACAGCCAATCCTCATTGCACAGCTGCAGCTGCACAAACACCAAGGAAGACTGTTCCAATTTAATCTTCGGACAAACAAACTGTGTGTTATTGCTGGAGTGGCCAATCACTGGCCAAATTTGCAACAAGCAATTAAAATCCAACAGCTGAACATTAATGTTTACAGTCATAATAAAACATGTGCTTTGTAATTCTGAGCGCTATTACCCTACTAAAGGATCTTAAATGTACTCATTTATCAATCTTAAGATGTTAAAGACTAATGTATGACCTTAAATAGTGTAGCTTCCACTAAACCAGGCTCTGTCAATGGTCCCAGATTTGCCCATAGTTTGTTAATGGTATTTCCTCTCAAATGGTTTAGTGGATATTTTTCAAAAGAATAGTTTATTATAAATGTAAAGTGCTAACGGACTAATGTGGAGGTTCTTTAAGCTTTAAAGGGGTTCTTTAGAGTCACACTCGTCTCGTTTCTCACATAGACTGGGATGAAGTGTTTTTTAGATCATCCATTAAAAAGTTCTTTAGGGAATGAGCTTCGAAATGAGCCTCTTGCCCTGCACATTTTAGTGTTTTCATGCTCTAACACAGGAATGGCTTGCTAATGACCGGGCTAGTTGGACGAGGTTGGCAGATAACAGGAACACACTAAAATGTACAGGACCAGGGTTAGAAACCACTGCTTCAGGAAACCAAAAAGTGTTCTTCTACAGCAGGAGTTTTCCTGTCTGGTGCTAAAGGGCAAGTCCCCAAACTAGTTTGTCGATCTCCCTGCTCTAAACCTAGGAAATAAAACACCAAACTGTGCTGGACACCTGCACTCCAGGACTAGCATTGAAACCGCTGTTCTACGGCATCGCTCCAAGAATTCTTTCGGCACCTTCCTTTTTAAGAGTGAATCATTCCTGACCAGCTGTACAGTATAAGAGGCATATGTAATAGACAGGGATAACGCTTGATAGCTCAAGCTAAGCTGTGTTTAACGTGACTGTACTCGCTGTTTGAGACAGCTGCCAGGGATCCAGCAGGCAAATGGCTCACACAGTGATGAGCATCCTTCCCCCTTTCACAATATGTCCTCTGAAATATGAAGAAACAAACGTGCAGAGCATTTAACACACACATAAAACATATTAGTGCTTGTGAGGCTGCGGGCAGTGGGGTGCCAGAGCTCACCAGAGGGGGTGCTACGCCATGTGTGCCGGGTGGGAGAGGGCCAAGCAGCCAGTTGGAGCTGTTGGCGGATAGCGGCAGCATGGCGAAATAATCATGGTCTCGCTGTCAAGGCAAGCGGGACTCACACTGTTTATGTAAGCTGGAAAATGAGGCTTTGAATGCAGTAATCAGCGTGAGGCTATATATCAGCCTACTCCAAAAAGTCTGGCTTTGAAGCGCGGGACAGTGCGCTCGGAGCGGTTTAGCTCGACATCATCTCTCAGCAACCAGAACTAATGTTCTATTGTTGGCAACAAGCAGTATGAATATTCATCCACAATGAAAGAGCAATAAGCGAAGGTGCTTAGCTGTGTGGAGGACTGATGGAGGAGAATTGAGAGGGGTTCAGCTGTCATATCATGCAACAATCACCAATTTCATCAACCACACACCTCAAAGGGAAAGCAAGTGAACTACTGATTGCTTAATAGAAAGGTACTTTGAAAGCAGTTCAAAGGCAGAAGGAAAACTGGATTCCCTTGTGTCTACCACAGTGTGAGAAAGAAAAGAAGGGGAGGTGGGGGGACTACACTTTTTCAAATAAAGGTTCCATAATGGTTCTTGGCTTGGAAGTAGGTTCCCACTAAAAATGTTTTTAATTTTACTTGGTATGAAACTTTAAAGTTCTCACTTATATAAAAAAAAGTTCTTTAAAGAAAAGTTCTCAATTATATGTAAAAATAAATTATTTAAAGAATCATCCAAGGTTCTTTGTAAACCAGAAGTTGATCTTCTACGGCATCTTTCAAAAAAACATTTTTTGGCACCACTACCTGGACTCTTAATTTAAGAACATCTCATTTTAGAGTAAGTAAGGAATAAAGTAAAAGAGCATTTATTGGTCATTATACTTTGGTACAACAAGACTCTGGAGACATATTTGCATGTGCAGCAGTAAACAAAACAACGATACAAAGAACTGTTGAAATAATGAGAAAAAAGCATGGATTAATGGTGAAGACTATTGCAGTTCTGTTCAGTGCTTATTGTTCTCTTGCTGCTTTCACGGTTTCCTGCAACATTTTCAAATGACTGCTAGCTTCTCTTTTGCCTTCCTTATCATTAATATGTGCAGTGTGTTTCAATGGTCCCTTATCTACAACATTGCTATTTGCAGTCAAATCTTTTAAAAGCATTAATGTCTTTAATTTGATTTATTTTTATGCCTCATATTTAAAATTCATATTTTTGTTTAAACTGAAGTACAGTAAGTACAAAGTTAAATTACATTGTGTATGTGGATTTTGTGCCCAACTTTGATTTAACAAATATATGTGTCCAACCAACCATGAGCTGTATAATGAGCACATGTTCATTGTTTTATCTGCCCTTTTATCAGATTTCACATTTGATATATGAATAAATGCACTACAACTTAAAATAAATTGTCCAGTTAAAATTTAGTTCATTTACTCATAGAATACATGGGAAAATTTGTGTTTGCAGTGTACTGACAGACATAACATTAAATAAGGGTTCTTTAAAAGTCATAGTATACCAATATATCTAGCAACTATACCACTGCCTGTAGTGGTAGAGTGTGCACTCACCCATTCAGTGCACAAGAGCCGTGTTCTACTGGAGGATATTTTAGTATGATATGTCAGATGCGATGCATGCTGCAATCTAAACAGCATATACCACAACATGTGCACTCAGTAACACTGAGTGTCTGGTTTTATCATTACACATGATATAACAATGGCACCTGTAAAGAGGTGGCATATATTAGACAGCAAGTGAACAGTCAGTTATTGAAGCTGATGTATTAGAAGTATCTTTGTGACTTTGACAATGGAAAAATTGTGATGGCTAGAAAACTGGAGCAGGATTTTTGGCTGTCCTGGTGTGTCCTGGTTAATTAATCTCCCCAAAGTGTATACCACCCCAATTACTAGACAATATTAGAACATATCTGGTCATACATGGTCTGTACATCACTGAAATGACACCTGGGCATATACTAAAGAGACACTTTTTCTAACATTTGAATTTATTTCTTAAAATAATGTACTAGGTAATTATCTGCTTTTGTGGCAAAAGTTCAATTTGAAGTGGTTCTGATGTTCCACTGAAATGAAAGAAGGAAAGTTCTTTCCTGTAACATTTCTTTCTTTCTTTAATCAGACAGAGTAATGCAAATTTTCCATTCATTCATTCATTCATTTTCCACACCACTTCTTCCATTTCGGGTCGCAAGGAAGCTGGAGTCAATCCCAGACGACTACGGGCCAAGGCAAAGTTCACCGAGGACAGGAGACCAACCAATCACACCGCAACACAGAGACAGACAACGTGCACACACACACAGCTATGGGAAATTTAGGGTGTCCGGTTAAGCTATTCCAAGCATTCAAACACTAGAAAGAAACCAGAGAAACCAAAGAAAACCCAAGCAAACACAGGGAGAGCTTGCAAACTCCACACAAAAAGGCACCCATGGCCGACCCGAGGATCGAACCCAGGATCTTTACTGCTGTGAGGTGTCAGAGCTAACCACTGCACCACTGTGCCACCCAATTAAGAACCATAAACAGAATGTTTTGATCATCTCTAGCATCCTCTACAATGAATGAGTTGGCAGGCACTCAACAATGCAGCATAGTTATGAGTATTTAATCAAAGTTAAAGAATAAAAAAAAGATTTTAGTCAGATTAAATAATATGATAATATGAAATTGAATAATCATTTTTTGTTTTTTTCTGTGATTTACCATCACTCTTAAACTAGCAAAACTGTCCATATGCAATGTTCTAAAATAAAACTTTATTACCACTTCTGACAAATCTGTCACTTGGCACACTTGGTTTTAAAGACACACTGTCCCAGCACACACTACTATTCCAGATCACAGGTTTCCAACCCTAGTTCTGGAGTACCCAATATCTATGCACTATTTTTACTTTATTTGATTATTTATGACTAACTCATAAATGGCTTTATAAGGAGCTGATTAGTTGGTTCAAGTACACTGGGGCAAGAAAAACTGTGGTGGTAAAAGGGTACTTCAGTACCAGCATTGGGAACCACTGGCCTAGATAAAAGTAAGACTCTCATGGCAATTTTGGATATGACAACAAACCAAACGTTTGTTTTTGCTTATATGTGCTTGGGATGGTGTGCCCTTGCCATTTAGAGAGAATTGTGCTGGCTTAGGTTGAAACACAGAACGACAATTTAGTAAAACTGATCCAAACGCCACAGATGGGTCTGTTATAGCCAGACACAGCAAGTTTAAATGCGCCATTCAGATGAGATGTTGAGATAAGTTATCAATCTCTCTACAAATGTCTCTAATTTACCTTCAGAGACTTCTGTCTGATCAGTTTAGTAGGGGGTCCTAGATCCTAGATGAATTTAGGTAGGTGTTCATTCTGTCTGACGGGGGGGGTGGGGGGGGGGTGAGTGTTGTGATCAACAAAAGCTGCTAAGGCTGTATGTTTCCATGTCATTGCCCTGGCATCTTCCTACTGAGGTCAACCTGTTTGTTATAATGGCACCTACAGGAACAGGACACAACATGATGTCGCTACATTAAGAAACAAAGAGCATTTGCTTTCCTGGTTTGTGCTGACCAATGATGCCATACCCTCAGTTTATTGTAGCCTGCTGGGAACACAAATAGCATCATTTTGTTGTAATACCTCACACCAGAGGATGCATTAACACTCAAAACATGAACCAGTGAAGTTTAAAGTCAAAACATATTTCTTCAAATAAAAAATTTAATCAAGTTTTATCCTGAATTCGAAAGCTTTGTTTTTGAATAATCCCTCAGAGCCCACCAAAAATCAGGAATGCTCTTGTCAATCCCTGTTAAACACTAAGTTACCAATGGAATAGGAACCTGCCCCTCCATTAATAGCTAAACACATAAAAAACACATTACCGAACAAAGATTTAATAAGGATTGGAAGCCTCATAACCAGAGTGTGAGTGTCTTGAACTCATTTTCTTGAGTTTACGAATTCTCAACTTGAGTGAAAATTTGGCCATGCAAAAGCTTATCACCTTCAAAAAGTATGTGTCGGGCTAAAGCAGAGGCATCAATGACACTTTGCTGCTTTAGACAGGTGAAACACACACTTCTACTTGTACTTTTATTTAGAATGCTTTTCTGAATGCCGTACACTGTTTTTCATACACTATGTGTTGTGTAAGTATGCAGTTTGGAATGCAACCACAATTTTGTCACCCCCAGCTTCACTTCTAGAAGATTTTTGATGGGTGGGTCAATACATAACACTCCAAGCAAATTTCTGCATAATGACTAGAGGAACCAGGTTACAGTAATTTAAACCAGTGATTGTATGTGTCTGTTAAATACAAATAATAATAATAAAAAAAAACAACAAAATGTTTGTTCAGGAGTCAACAGCCTGTTCATGACGGACAGGTTTACATCATGTTCATTTAGCCTCATTAATTGTTTTAGCAACATATGACACTGAAAAATAAAGTGGTTTAAGTTCAGGAAATGGGAATGTGCCTCATGACTTAAATAAGTTCCTCCTAGAGTAAAATAATTTGCTGCCCTTCCTACAAATGCCTAGTTCCCCTATATGGATACATCTGCTCTGCTTTCAACCTTTAGTGAAAGTGATTTTTTGTCATTGTGAACACACTCAAGCACCACAACGAAATGTGACCTCTGCATTTAACCCATCACACGTGCAGCAGCGG
>JBBPDA010000039.1:18639330-18652292 GCA_037974385.1 Arnoldichthys spilopterus
GAGAGAGGGAGAGAGAGAGAGAGAGAGAGAGAGAGAGAGAGAGAGAGAGAGAGAGAGAGAGAGAGAGAGAGAGAGATTAAAACATGCTTGGGCCATTAATTCACAAACTTGTCTCTTGCTCAGCAAATGGAGTTAGCTTATTCAACTTTTCATTGTCCTTAAGAAAATGCAGTGAAACAAAGCACCGTGCACAGTTTCCCTTCCACAAAATCTCCCCTCAAATCACCAAATCAGCAGTCCTCCCCGGTGAAACTCAGCACGGACGCCGGAATCCATTTGTTGTTGATGGTGCTTGCGATAGGAAATAAGCACTACAAAAGATCCGACAACGATCAGAGCATTCGCACCCAGCTCCGTTTCTTTGTGTTCAAGAGGTAACACAATAAATGCCTGGGAGATAAAGGTATCGTGTGAACAGTCCTTTTTAGATAAAGATCATCTGTGATGGAGCAATTGTACCCAGAGGGTGCTATCTGTGTATACAGATCAGCTCCGGTGTTTCACACCTCTCTGTTTTAGAGGCATAACACAGGCCAAAAAGAGTTCATCTTTATTCCAGTATAAAGTACACTAGAGTGCACTTGTGAGATCAGGATAAACTATGACAGTGGCATTAGGTGTAAGGATTGGTCTTGTTCCTCGTGCTGTCTGTTGCATCTTGTTTATTTCCCTGTGTTCCATTACTCTGGTCTGTGTTTATTTTGCCATGTGCTCTGGTCTGTTGATGCTGTCTTAGTCCTGCCCTAGCCCCGGCTTGTCACCCTCATCACCTGTCCCTCGTTCCTGTCTCCTCCCTGTGGCAGGTGTCCCTTGTTTGGTGTTTCTATTTAGTCTTGTGTGTTTGTCTTTGTCCTTGTTGGTTATTGAATTTCTTCTGACCCTGTCAACCGTGTCCTGCCGTGTTCTGTGTTTCTTCGTCAGTAGTATGTGTTTCCTTGCCTGTATCTATTTCGTGTATCTTCCTTCGTGTTGCTTTAGACCCTGTTTGGAATCCCCTGTCATGTGTTGCCTCAGTTCTGAGCTCTGTTAATTCTCGTTTTGTTTTCTTAGTCTGTCTTGTTGTTGGTGTTTGTTTATTTAAACATAAATAAAAAAAAACCTTATACTCTCAATTACTTCCTGAAACCTTTCGACCCAACACATGACAATAGGAGAGTGCGCTAAGTACTTCGGAATATCAACCAACTTTGACTCTCATACTATTACTATGTTGGGTTTCCTCAACCACCAAAATTAGTATTTGCTACCAAGCAATTTTAATCACCTGCTCTCTATTCCCATCAACTCTAAAACAATTCTAAAACACTTTTCAACACATTTGCGAGAAATATTAATGCTATATTATCATTAAGACCACCTTGATGTGGGCAATGGAGACCTAGTGGTTAGGGACTTGCCCTTGTGATCGCTGGGTCACAGGTTCATGTCCCAGAGGTACCACTGAGGAACCCTTGTGCTACACTGCTCCCCAGGTACATTTACATTTATTCATTTGGCTGACACTTTTATCCAAAGTGACTTCCAGTACAGAGGAAACAATCAAGCGTTCACATTGCATAGAGTAACACTGAAAGTGGTGCTACAAGGAGGACCAACGCATTGCTCGTAGTTGTAAAATAAATAACAGACGCAATTACTGTAGTACATACATACGCCAAGTGCTTATACAACTACCGAGGGCAACTACTGCAATAAATAAACACGCCAAGATCTTAAACTACTAGTTGATAGCTGCCCACTGCTCCACATGTGGATGGTATCAATGCAGAGGTAACATTTCGTTGTGGTGCACTTTGTGTGATAGGGTGTGTTCACAATGACAAACAGACCCTGTCACCTTTATTAAAGAAATAAAAATGTGCTTTCCATTAAACAGCATTTATTATTCATTTTAAAAACGCTATGTGTGCTATGCGCATTCAGGATTGTTATAAACAGCATTTTGCAATCACACTCTCCAATTCAAATCACCTCACTAAACACAAAGGCACAGTGACTGTGAGAGCAGTACAGTAGCTGCTTTTGTGTGGAGCTTCTGTTATTTGCAATGACTCACAGCAAAAATCAGTCTAAAGCTGTAACTACACCCTTGCTGTTTCACAGTATGTTCCTATGTTAATCAGTATTGCCCTTAATGTGGGCCATGCATGCCAATGGTACACATGCTTCAAGTATATTTTTTGCTGTTTGGCATGAGTGGCATGCTGACATTCTATAGCTAGAAACTAAAAATCCAACATCAGTGCATTTATATTGCTCAGTCTAGGTCCACATTCAAAAGAGGATATGGGTTTCTTCACAACTGGGGTGGCACTTAGCCCTGGAATTCCTAAAAATGTAGCATTTTATCATTTTCAACAGTATATCTAAGACAACATGCATTTAAGCAATTATAAATAAAAAAAGTAATACCTTATGTTTTTTTTTTAATCAAAGTTTCTTTGCTAATAGTTGCTTATATGAATAACAGTGGAATGTAGAACTAGCAAGTAGAGAAAATGTAGCTAAATAGCATGCGTGCTAATGTCAGATGGATAAACACAACATGTGAACCATTTACTTTTCAGTTATTACAGGATCCTACCGTCAAGGTAATCTTTCCATCATTATCACAATGCCATTGAAAACAAAGAAAAAGCAATGTTCTTCTCCTCCTGATCTTCAGGACATTTAATGAAGCAAACTGCTTTTGAACATGTGTCTTTTGGAACATTCTCTATATTCCAGGGGAGAAAATGTTGAGGAAACAGACCTGAGTGAGAATTAAGTAACAATTAAAATGTACATTTTTTCAACCTGTAATGGACGATTTATTACAAGTGATGTTTTAACACATTACTGCAAAAATAATAAGCTTTGTTATAGCTGGGGATGCTGCTGTCTAAGTGCTGTAAAGAACTGATTTATTCATTTGTTAATGTTTTAAGTGATTTAACTGGAACATAATGTGAGTGTTATGAAGGATGTTTAAAATGTCAAATTAGTCATCACAACCACACACAGACTTCACACTGTCACCTTAATACTTTTTTGTCTTGCACTCTACTCAATGTTCCATACCCAGTGTGCAATACTGTTGTAAGCACTTGTCAATTTAAATATATTGGACTTTACACAATTTATTTAATAATATTCCACATTAGGAACTGCATTTAGGCTATAATGTGCTCCTTTCGTCCATTCCTGGTCATCAGCGCTACTCAGATTCCCATCCTGTCACTTCTTATTTTAAGAATGGACTACTGCAACTCTTCCCATGAAAGCCACAGGACCTCTACAACTTATCCAGAATACAGCTGCACGCCTGGTCTTCAATACACCAAAATTCTCACAGACCACTCAGCTGCTGCTGCCAAATCTTCAATGGCTAGTGGCTGCCTGCACCAGATTTAAAATGCTGACGCTTGCCTACAAAGCCAAAAATGATCCAGTCCATGGTCACCATTTTCTTGGAGCATTATTCTCAGCCCAACTGGACACTCCCCTTCTCAAAAATTGAAGACAGACTTCAAGGCTCTTCTCAGTTTTGGTGTGGTGGAATGAACCACCCCTGACAGTTAAAACTGCCCCTCACTCTCTTCAAATGATGACTAAAGATCCACCTCCCCAGAGAGCACTTAGGACAACACTTACATGTCCCAAAAATAATTTACAAACTTACTGCTAACTATACATAAAAAACTAACCTTTTCTATGTGATGGCTTAGTACCACTATTGAGCAAGGTACCAGATGTGGATCAGTGTGCAGCTATCAACAGTCCCCAGGGAACAGTATCTTGGTCAAGGGAACCTCAGTGGTACCTAGGTCACTTCAAATGCGTCCCACCCCCGGCCAAAAAGTGATGTAAGTAGCATCAATTTCACAATATTTAAGTTTAAAACATAAGCTATTTAAGACCTAGTGCATAAAATCCTAAAGACCTTTTAAGGCCTTAAATTCAAATGTTTAAATTTTGGACATTTTAAGACTTTTTAAGACTGAAAAGCTGAAGCCTTGCATATATCCAATAAAAGTGAACTAAACTAGGAACATAAATAGCACCCCAGACACTGACTCACCAATATGAGCTATATTTAAATCTTTATCTAGCAGTAGTTGCCCTTGGAAAGTCATACATATAGTACCAATTTTGTTCAAGTTCTGTCTGTCAGAGACAAATACTACCCCCACCACAAGCAAGTGAAATTTTCTGGATAAAAGTCAACTGTTCTTGTAAAAACACTGCTAGGATATTTAATTTTGTGCATCACTGGAAAAGAAGAGAGATCTGAGATCTGAGATCTTACATTTTATTAGTTAACACATTCTTTTGAAGCTTGTTTTGCATCCAAGCAGCTCTTCCCGTGCTGCAGAAAGCATGTTTTTTCCTTCCTCCCGCATACGCTCTTCCTCAGCAGGACAAATGAGCGTGACCTCCTTAAGGCTTTCCTTTATCACTCCCACGTTGCCCTGCGTTTCTGCCAGGCCTCTTTGCCCCTGTGCAGCCCTGTGCAAGCCTGTACCTGTCATCTTGTACACTCCATCCATCCTTTCCACATAATTAAACCTTGTTGTCTTGTCAAAATGCCCTAGCCGATGCACCTCTTTACTTCCGCGCCATTGCCTGACGTTTTGGGAGGGCACGCTGGCTGGTTTCACGAGCATTATGGCCGTTCTGCACCGAGTTAAGGCTGCCCTAATGGCTGGCACAGTGGTGTGCGTGCTGGAGCTTAGTGCTGCCGGGGTACGTTTAGATGAGTTACTTATAAAAACAGCACTGTAATGCCTGAAAGAGCGGGCAACATCCTCCAGATGCTCTTTAAATAGAACTCATAATGGAGCCTTGCAGTGTGAGTGTGGAAGCATGTTATGAGGGCCTGGATAATACACTAAAGTTGATGAAGTTCAGTGTTGAAAACTCAACAGTAGAGTGCCACAATTTAGTGGTTAACATGCTAGTAAAGTCTTGTTGTGATAGTGGCTTTTGCTGTTTGTGTTTCTGTTTAAAAAGACAATTCTGTTGCTCATTACTTACTGGGTTAATCTCTAGACTCTACTGTTCTGTAAAGCTCACAAAGCTGATTCTGAATGACGCTGAGTATGGCCTATTAGAGTGGTGGTCTCTTCTTCTCTGCATGGGGATTTTTATGCTCAGTTTTATTTTAGCATGATTATATGACTTCCAAAAGTTGTGCAAAGTTTGTTGGGCTCATACTGCACAACTACAACCTAAATGTTCAGCTTTGGCAGCAAGAACACACCAAAATTAGGCCATAACCAGGACAGGCAAAGATAATGGGGGGAAAATGGTTTAACTTTATTTTTATGAACTTGCTAATTAAAGTTCAACAAACATTGAACATTTTGGGCTCTATTTTGATGATCCAACACAAAGCGTAAGTGCATACATGTGTGCATAATGCTCCCATACGTTACTGAAACACGCTGTTTGTAATAATGTGTAACTGACTTTAAACATGGCTTTTGTTGTCATTTCACTGCCTTAAAATAGCAACATGCCCACATTGCACCCAGTCACACCTCATTTAAAAAGCACCACCCCAAGTGGGAAACATGCAAAAATCCTTTGTTATTCTGAAAACATGCATGTAAGGTGTGAAATGAGGAATGCACTGATATAAAACTAGCAAAACTGCTTTGGGCTTTCCACTGGTGCAAAATAGGTCTCTTTTAGGCAGTCCAGTAATTTTTTCAAGCTAATTTTCAAAGAGTCAAAGAATGTATATTTTAAGAGGCACTAACAGGCAGAAATGTCAGATATTTAATTATAGACAAAAATGACAATATTGCCTGAATTATGATTTTGTCAAACTTTAATCAGGTTTTTGCATAAACTACATCTGATCTTAACTGCAGTGTGTTAGTTAAAGCATCTCAATTTGTGGCTACTTGTGTCTAAAAGCATTTTGCAGTGTTCAGCATTTTTACTGAAGGCTTAGCTCCACTCACACTATGCACAACCATGCTGTGTTATATCAAAGCAATTATATATTTGCAAATATGTTACCTCCTCTAAAGACACCCTTTCTATTGCTACAGTGACAGGAAGCTCCATTTGGGAGTAGTTTATCTGCATACATTTTGTACTTTCTTGTTTTTTTTTATATGTAGCAATAATTCAAAAGCCAAAAACAACATTCAGATATCATGGACAAAATATTAGACTTAAATGAACAAAAGTGAGGAGAGAAAAAGAATTCTAGCAGGGGGGTTGGGGGTTGGCATATATGCATTGGACCAGATTGCTGTCAGAAGCACAGTTACCAGAAAGGAGAAACATATGGCACTTCTCAAACGTTCAAGCAACTATGAATCACCTTGCAGATTATGTCTCGGTTGGTAAAAACAGTCACGATTTTGGCCTCTTACAACACAGCAATGGCATCTTTGAAAATGTCAGAAGCAGTTTAAAAATCCCAACTTTTGCTACAAAAAGCCTGGTTAATGACTGCCACTACTGTGGGTATAAAATTGTTCCCAAGACAGCCATGAATAGAAAAAACAGCCCCTTTCACTGATATTATACGGACAGTAATTCAGTTCTATGCCCATGTGGTCATGACAAAGTGATGGGTCTGTGTTCTTCTCCACGCAACTTGAAATAGGTGGCAGGTCCAAGAAAAAAAACAAAAAAACAAAAAATAATTTCATTTTGAATGAGATATCTGGGGTGTATTGTTTAAATGTGAAGGTAAAAATATATAAAATAATAACAATAAATCAGCAATTTTCTTCCAGCCAATCAAATTCCAAACCTGAGAGGCAGGGTTCACTTAATCAAACTCTTTTATTCCTTAGTACGCAAAGCCAATCAGACACTCCACCATTCACGCCATTCTTCTAAAGCGAAACATAATTTTAAATCTCAAGACAGCCGGAACGGAGACAAATGTTAAAGAAAATAATATTTTGGCCTTTCTCGGGATTGGGAACCTTTATAAGAACAGTAACTTTAACTGAAAATTTCTATGTCAGATATCAAATCTGATCATTATCTATTTTCATGGGCTTTTTTTTCCACTGACTGTATCTTCGCCAAATGGGATGGGAGATGGGAAGATTTTGTTAAAATCATATTAGCTGTGTAACTGGATGGTAAGAATCCTCTAAAGTGAGTAAATATGTGTGTGGGTACCTCTGCAGGATTGGCTGAAGAGGCAAACTCCACCAACGGAACGGCAAGCAGATTGGTGAGGAAGTCCATGACCACAGGGGACTGCAGTGAGCTCACGTTTAGGCCAGGGCAGCCTCCAGCTTGAAAGCAATTCTTTATATGTTTCTAAAAAGTAAAATGCACACAGTTAAAATAATAACTAAGTATATGTTCAGGAAGAGATATGAAATAAATGTGCGAGGGAGCATTCTTTGAAGTGATGTAAAATAATTCTAAAAAGTCCACTTTTAAATGGTGTGTCTAAAGAATTTTTTTAATGAATAACTGTTTAAAAATCTATATTTAAAGATAAGATAAAATGCAATACAAATTAAAAATCTCTATGTAAATTATCTTTATTAACCTTTATTTAACTGACAAAAAAAGACAAAATAAACAAACATATTTTAAATCTGATGCTTGCAACATACTCAAAACATTTTGAACAGAGGCAATTTTGTTTTGAAACATTTCACAACAGAGCAGATGAAATGGTAGCAGGTTAGGGGATCATGACTAAATGTAAAAAAAAAAGTATCCACAAAAGGCTCAGACTTTGTAAGCAAGGCAGGTCATGGCTCACCGCTTTGTGCTAAACTTCATGAAAGAATTTTCAATCAGTAAAAAATGCAAGACTCCATTTAGGTCTACCACCATCTACAGTACACAATATTGTAAAATGATTCAGGGAATCTGGAGAAATCTCCAATGTAGGGCAAGGCTAAATACCACTGTTGAATTATTGACACCCCCAGAATGTATTGCATAAGAAACCTTCATGATCCTGTGTTACATATAGGCACATGGGCTTTGAAGTTAAAAACTGTTGTCACTTAACAGTCTGCTATGAAAAGCCTTGTACGCAGAGAAAAAGTCTCTCATCTCAGAAACACAAGGGAAATGTGCTGTGTTCAAATAAGTCCATGTTACAGTATGTTATTAGGAAAAAAATGGTGTTGAGATCTTCTGTTATCAGCAAAAGGTCATAGAAAAGGTGTGTCAAAGCCCAGAACATGGATAACTGTTTATGTGTGATAGTCATTGACACAAATATTGCAGTGTTAGAGAGGCATGTGCTGCTATCAATTGTCATAAGACAATGCAAGGCCTCATACTACATGTGCTACAAAAAAGTGGCTTCGTAAACACAGTGTGTGTGCTTGACTGGCTTTCCAGTAGACCAGTTTTATTTCCTACTAAAACGCAAGCCATGTCATGAGAAGAAAGACAACGTTGACCACAGACTGCCGAGCAGCTCAAGAATGAGTACAAATTCCACTGTAACAGTTAAAATGCTCAGGTCTCAGTTAAACTAAGAATTTGCATTTACAAAAAGTGTAAGAAGAAAGAGGATGTATCCCAATGTTAAACATGGCTCTGTCCCAAGCATTTTAAGTGTGCTGCAGGCTGTAAGGGAACAGGTAAGACCCCCTGCAGCAGAAGAGGGGGCTACCGCCACCCAGCGGCCGGCGCCAGTCTCCATCCCCCGAGTACTGACTGGCCCAACCTAATCCAGGTGCGGCTAGTTAGACCCCTCATCACCTGGCGATATAGGCAGGGCCGGGACACGGGGAGAGCACGGAGGATAATCGTTGTGTGCCGTCGAAAGGCGATGATTGTAGGATCAGTATTGAACACGCAGCACCAGGTTGGTGCTGCTGAAGAAGCGCTTAGCTAGCGTTAGCATTATAGGATACGGTATCGAACTTTACACGAACTGGGCAGAGCCTGGCTCCAGCGAGGACAGTTGCTGCCGAGCGCCCCTCGTGATTTTCTCCTACTGGAAGCCGGCGCGCCGGTTCCTGTGTTGCTGGTTTTTGCAAATTAAAGACTCTTTGTTAACCGCACTGGTTTCCAGACTCACCTCCATTTGTGATACAGGCATCAAGTTCGAAATTTAAAAAACTCACTTAAATTGTTTAGTAAAATCATTGGAAAACTTTTCTTGGTACTTTTGTCAGGTAAATAAGGTTTCACATGAAAAAATATTGTTTTTATTGCAGTGAGGAAATCCAAAACCTTTCTTGAAATAAAGATATGAGGGAATTAACAAACCACAGACTCTTTTTATTGTATGTTACACAGTGTTTCAATTATTTTTAGAAATGTGATTTGTATCATAGTTTTTCCTTGAACCATATGTCCAAGGCAAGAATCATTAATTTATGAGTGTGATTGGGTTTTGAGCATGTAGCCTATTTCAAAATAATAATAACAAATAACAAAACAATAAAAGATTAAAGCATTTAAACAGCTCTAGCATTAAACATTATATAATTACCCTTTGCAATATAAATCATTTGTCTTTGTATTTGCACTGGATTACTGTATTTAGAGTGCAGCTATAAAGGCATTCATAACTATTACAACAATTTGTACAGCTCTGCACTGAACAGGACGCCTAAATATAGAGCTGATTGAGGTAATGGGGGGGTAACAAATGATGCATATAAACAGATAGAATACAGTATGTAACAAAATGTACAATAACTATAGATACAATGTAGATGCACTATGTATAGTAGTAGTACTAAATGCCCAGTGACTGTGGAAAACAATAATAGCTTCATTTACAGAACTGTAATAAAAACACAGAAAAATGAGATTTATAGGCATATGTTGCATGATGGTCATATATTTTTGCATTTGTAGTATGGAAAAAATGCAAGCACTTGCCAAAGTTTGAGCATTCAGAGAGAAAATATAAATTATACAGATTTTACTGCACATTTTCTATTTATTTAGTAAGTTTAACGTATTGGAAAGAAATGTGTCTGTGCTACATGTATAATATATTTTCCCCAGTATGTTAAATTTAGGACGTAAATAGTAATTATGTATAAGAATGTGTAATGTGCTCTATGTAGAAGAAGTCTACATACTTAGAAAATCAAACATGTCACTTAACTGGAGGAGCTATAACATATTTTCACTGGTATTTTTTATTTTGAAAAGCTGTTTACCATATCTCATTAAAAGCAATCTGACCTCAGCCAGTCCAACACACAGAGAAAGCTAATGAACCACAACAGAAAAAAACCCTTTAGCAACACAGTAAAATAACATCCATTTCAGAGTAATCACACAGTGAACAGACATAACAGATCTTGCATCATCAACAACTTATAGTCCGCACACCAGCACAATGCTTTGGCTGATTTTCACTTAAGAATGTAAATCAGAATAAGGATAAGTGATCCCTTTGGAAATAAAAATAAATCTTACTGAAGTTCTAGATGATATATTTCAGCATTTGAATTCTAAAACCAATTCCTAACCATTATCATTATTCAAAAATGAAATATCATAATCAATCTTATCTCAATCAGGCATTTTCACTTTGAGTCATCAATTTGTTTATAGTCCAGTGTGCTTTAATTAGCCATTTATCCTGATGGTAAACAATGTGCAACACATGTTCATCCTTATGGTGCAATTCTTGCATTGTGAATGGGGTTACAATCACACTGTGTGTCTTCAGTTCTTTTCTGAAAATCTTGTCATTAGAAGCTGCAAATGCCGTTAAATTAAAAACTGGTCACAAAAGCCTGAGGGGGAACGAGGCGTGAGAAGGGAGGAGAAAGAGGGAGAATAGGTAAGGTCTGCAAACTAATAAAAAAACAAATGTAAATGCAAATGTAATGATGTAATTTATGTTTATGCGACGTTCATGTATTCTTTTGTTTTTGTATGACCCTGTGTGTAATACACGTGTAACATTAATGAGAAAAAATAGCCTTGTGCAAAGATCTGACATTTTTATGCTAATTTTGGGCACAATTTCAATTTATTTGCTGAGCTTAACATATAAAACATCTACAATGTGCAATAACTTTTCACAAAGGGCACATTTTATGCTATTTTGAGCATATAAACAAGAAGTGCACATTAAAATGGCTTTTCCTGTAAAACAGTGTGAAAGGGATACAATCCAATGCCACACTGTGTGTCTTCATTAAAGCTAAACTACTTTATCTTTGGAAGCTGGAAAAGCTATTGAATTAAAAACTGGCCACAGAGTCCTGAAGTAGAACATGATGGCAGGACAAAGAGACTGCATGTTTAACTTCTGCACACTGATGCCTTTTCCCTACGAGCGGAATCAATATTTAATTTCTTCGTCGCCTATGTTAACAAGAGAGCAAAAATCATTGTTTATGTACTTGAGTCGGACTTAGTTTGCAGCAGTGAGGATGCTGGAGCTCGGGAATGTGAGGGGAGGATGATTGAGCTGAACACGTCTTCACAGTAGCCGTTCCTCTAGCTGCCCGAACGACACAGGCCTGAAAAAAAAGACCATCTGCAAACGAGCGCCCTTTTATCGAGCCCCACTGACCTCGATTCCACTGCTGTTTATTACAAACCAGCGCAAAGACAAAGATTGGGAGAGTAATTGCTATTTGCTGACAAACTACACGACCGAGCCACACATTCACAGTAGTATCATGAAGAGCTCCCTCTTAAAATCACCATCCAGCAGCCATTTCTCAGATTAAAGGGGGTGGGGGGTGGGCGGTAGAGAAGAACACATTAAATGAAACCTAAAAGAACTGGCAAATCACTGAATCAAACTGTTATCTCATTCACAATGCACTCGCCACTGAAATGACATTGCATTGTGAAGATAATTCATTCTCAGAGAAGGTGACCTTTGGAAATTACATTTGCAGGGAAGTGGAAACTAAAAAAAAAAAAAAAAGGACAAAGACCCCCCACCCCCATCCCCCCAAAAAAGGTATGAATAAGTCAGGCATTCTTTGAGAAAATAGACACAGCATGTCCACATGCATAATATGGAAATCTGTAACAACAGACAGGCAGTGGCTTGCTAGGGCCTTGTAAATTGAGACTCTGACAGCATGCCCCTGTTTCCTTGTTTAATGCACCGATTTTATTTGGAATGATAGGGATAAAAACTAATCCCAGAGCAGCCAAGCAGTGTAAGCTGATGACTTGAAAGTGTTCTAAAGAAAAAGACTTTGTATTGTGCATGTGTGCTTCAGTAAAAAGAGCTGAACATAAGATTAAAACCGATATCACCGGCTAAAAAACGAATACCGAAACCAATGTCATTTCTAGCTTTTAGTGCACAACATAAAACACTCCCATGTATGCCATTATAGCCCTCTCAGTTATCTTTTACTTAATTGGTGAAGGCCAGTGCAGACACGAGAGAGCAAAGAGACATGAAAATATTTCAAACACCCACTCATTTTTGATAATTAAAAGTAATCTAATGCCTGTGTGCAGGCCCCAGTCTAAAGAGGTGTAAGGCCAAACTGCCTTAGTTAAGCCTTGGAATAATTTCTGCAGTTGTAACTTATTGCATCTGAAATGCCTCAAATGTTCTTATATGAAGCTGGTTGCTAATATCATTTGTAGCATTGTCTGTGCTTAAACACATAACTATTATCAAACACAGTCTCTGGCATAGGTCATTCAAATGGTCTGCATGTGTATTTGTCATGCTAATACTTTTTGCTATATATAAAGGGACTGGCCAATCAAATTCAAATGAAGAGAAAAGTTAGAAAAACTTTTTTTGCCTGAACAGTACTGTGCCAGTGTTTCCGAGCATATGGTGATTGATAGTGGTGTAGCCATGGCCATGTCAGCAGAACCTGGCAGAAAAGCAGCCACCTATGTTCCATCTTGTTATAAGCTTTTATTTTCTGGCAGAAGGTTAATATATTTGAGATGTCACAGTACTGACTAAAAGTTACTTTTAACCAAGTACAGTAACTACAGTGGGGTGTTTCTGACTAATTTATAGAACAGGGAATTCGCCCGGTCATCTAAACACTGTT
>JBBPDA010000039.1:18652382-18690748 GCA_037974385.1 Arnoldichthys spilopterus
AAAAGCAGCCACCTATGTTCCATCTTGTTATAAGCTTTTATTTTCTGGCAGAAGGTTAATATATTTGAGATGTCACAAGTACAGTAACTACAGTGGGGTGTTTCTGACTAATTTATAGAACAGGGAATTCGCCCGGTCATCTAAACACTGTTAGCATCTGTAGAGTGAAGGACTGTGGCTAGATGGATATTGACATATTGAGCATTCATGCAACATGTGCATTTTTTGGCTTTATAACATTAGCAGACATTATGCAGAATGTGCTTCATTTATTGTTACATATACTGCTAAGCAATTCAGAAAAGAGAGAGTGAGGGAGAAAGAGGGAGAGAGAGAGAGAGAGAGAGAGAGAGAGAGAGAGAAAGACTGAGAGAGACTGAGAGAGAGAGAGAGAGAGAGAAAGAGAGAGAGAGATCTAAACCCAAGTTGTATTGTGAAACTGATCTCCTGTGAAGTAGACATTGCAGACATGTTTTCTTCTTTATTGAAGGTGTGTTCCAGTCACTTTAACACAGTTAGGGGGGTGTTTCTGAAATACTAGCTAGATTGTGATTGTTTAGTGGCATTCAGTCAGGCCCTAAAGAGACTTTGGTTTGTTGGTCACAACTGTAATAAGGAGTCTTGATTCTATCCTAACTGTGATAGGTTTGAGGGGCCACTTGACATCAGTACCATCCAAAATAAAAGACAAAATCTCTACATCAAAATGACCAGCATTGTTGTTTATTTGGCTGTTAATTGTACATTTGTATAGAAACATATGGCCAAAAGCATGTACAAAATAAGTTAAATCATTTTCCTCACCACTTATATGATCATTAGCAGGTCGACTGCAAAACGAACTAGTTGTAATATATGGTATTAATGTAATAAACTAAAATAAAAATAAAATGTTCATGTAGAATAATATGAAAAGTATTTTTTGTGTGATTTATGTCACATCATAGCCAAACGGTGCCCCCTTTTATTTCCACTGTCCCCTCTGTGACTTTGCTCAGGATACAGGCCTGCTGTGTTCAAAATGTTGTCACCTGTACTAATACAAATTTTAAGAAACAAATTATTGCTTTTACCATTAACAGTGACTGACATCATTTTACAGGAGGAAACCAAGTCCAGTAGTTTTAGTTGTGCTTTAATGACTTATATGGCTGCCGATGTCAACTTTGAAGATACGAGTTGCATAGTAATTAGGGTTTATATTAACGCACTCACAGGTAACTGTGCCCCCTGCTTTAAAATGGCCAAGAGCAGAGCTTTCCAGAATGATCAGTTTTGTTGATTTCTGTTAATTCAGTCTTTCATTTCTCTAATTTTTCCTGCGTTCTCTTCAGTTCTCGCATTATGCAAATGATGAAGGTCACCTTCAGATGCACTCACATGTCTGTGCTATTACGTAAAATTCACAAGTATACCAGTTCAGCCTCTATGACTAATAAAGGTGAGCAGCTGGCGACTGTCAATTTAGCAGCCCCTGTAAAGAACACAAGGCCATTAAAATCTACAGAAATGTGCAGTTTTCCTCCCTTAGAGTTAACTGGAATATAACACATGCAACTTTAATCCACAAGTAATGTCAGTTTATTATGAGCAGGGTTTCACAGATACTAATAAGCACCAAAAACCTTAATATCTGCCCAATTTTACTGGGCTATCTGAATAGCGTCCGGGTCCTGTATCTGTTTGTACAGACAGGGGCAGATAACAGCATAAATAAGATGCTTTAGTAAACAAGTCTAGAATGAGCCCAGAGAGGCTGCTAATTTGTCAGCGAAGGGGGTGTCAAAGCGTGAGAGGACGCTGACTGAGAATTAATTGATTGCCAGCTGAGGTGGCACAGCATACACTGGAAGATTACGCATGAGTGTCTAAGTTTTTCACTCTGCATGGCTTCCGTTGTGGAATAAACTGCCAGTGCGTCTCCTTTTCCTCTGCAGAAAGCAATGAGCTTATGCATGGCTTGATCAGTAATATCTTAGGCCACCAAGGTTACATACAACTATTATAACTAATGTGTTCGAGATGTGTTATTGAGACCTGAGGTCTCTCACATGAAACAGGCTCTAACTGGGTCTTATTACAATAACGGAAGCTATTTAGTCTTTGTGATGGGCATTTCATGAGTGATGCATCTCAAAATGGAAGGGGCTAGGATGGCATAAAGTTGGTGCTGTTATTCTTAAGGAATGACCAGCCCTGATTTAAGTTGATATAGATGTTCCCTGATGAAAATTAAAGACAACTGCGTCTTGATTAGTTGAGGTGTTTCATGTATCACGCACATGATCAACATTAACATGCATATAGAACATAGTTGACCTCAAATATCTTGGCAGTCAGCACTGGATATTGCATGAGTGGAACTGTCTTTGATCTATATTTCCTCACTGAAGATTAAACAACACGCAACAGCAAATGACGAAAAAGCCAGATAGCATTTACACCATTTACAACGGACCCAAGTGGCAACGCAACTTGACACCGTAACAAAGATCCGAGATTGTATGCAAAGGATGCCTTGCCTCTCAGACTACCAAATGCCATCACTAATGGCTCTTAATTAGTGCATCACAGTGTACACACAAAACATGCATTATCTAGATGAAACCCTCAAGGGGGAAAAGGGGGTTTAATCTGGAGAGCGGCAGATGATTTTATCAAGCTGCAGATCTGGCACGGCCCTTTTGAAAGGGATGAGTGACAGGGCCTCCGTGGAGTGGGATGTGGAGCTCTAGCTGAGCGTAACTTTCAAGGCAGCCAGAGCCACAGGCATGAGACATATACACCGAAACCCCTCCCTCAGTGATTTGGTCTGGAGAATGAAGTGCACGACTATATGTGCTTTTTCTTTTAGTTTTTGCTTGTTGGTTTGTTTGCTTGTGTGCATACATACAAATCTGCACAGTAAATAATTGCTGGGTCATAGGAGGCTCCTCACAGCCCTCGTGGATGAGCTTAATTCAAGTTATAGGAGTGAGTGTTTGACTGAGTGATTGAAGAATGCTCTTTCACCAGGAGCCATTATCGAATCTTACTTATCAAAAAGGATGAGTCCTTCCATTGCTTCATCACTCAACATGATGCTAGCCAATGAGGGCATCTGTTAATTGATGTAAAAAAAAAGAACTGAATTTTCTCCTCCAAGTGTGTCCAATGATGTATCTTTAGTGGGAATTTGAAAAGATGGTAGAGCTTCACGTATCTTTGTGTGCTAGCTTTCGCCCTGCCAATTTTGTTATTGCTCATTAACTCACTGCCAGTTTCCACCCATTAGCTTGATTGACTCTCATTACATGATATTACCAACACTGGGTGGGTAAAGACTAGCAAATGCTTCCTTTGAGACATGTGAAGCACCAGCCCATGTTTTGGAAGCATTACTAACACGTCACCGGAGAGCTCAACACGCTTGGAGGAGAACACTAACTGCCCATTCTGTCACATTGGTTAACAGACTACCATGTTATCTAGCATCATAAATAATTGGGGGGGGGCACCCTATTAACTCAGAGAGAAAGCGAGGCCAGTGTTTTATTTTCTAGATTCCTGGAAATAAACATGCACTCTCCTGGTGACAGAGTGTGATGCTTAGACGACTGTACCACTTTCAAATTTTAGAATCAATAAACTACTTTCTGAACAGCAGACCCATACAAGACACTGGGGTGCTCATAACACTCAAGGACCTTTCCTTCAGTAAGAATAGAATGATCTACTTGATTCAGAAGCTCTCATAGAATTTTAAGTCTCCCTGAAAATTCCCTTCTTTGAAACCTTGTGTTGGTCAATGGCAAAGATATTTTATAAAATGCTGATAGGTTTGTGACCAGACAAAAGTAAAGAAAGGTACTGTAACTGCCTGTCTTTTGTATTGTTGGAAAATACATTGAACACTGCTCTTAAGTGCACAAATGTCACTGTTATTTTTCTGAAATTTAATAGATTTAAACTGTAATGATCATGGCAATGTACCATTAAAGCCTGGTCATGTGGGAGAAAATGTTGAACTTTAAGGTCTCATGCACAGATATTCCAAAAACATTTGAGGCTTAGCATGTTTTCCATTCAATAAAAACTCAATGAGAAATGTCTATGCTGTGAGTCATGGGCTGCATCCATCAGATTACTGAATGGAATTGCAGATATAAGAGGCCGTCCACGGACATTAGGGGTCTCCATGTTAACAACAGAATAAACCCTAGTAAAGGCCTGAGCTCAAAGATGACTTGGCTCCACAAATGTGTGAACCGTTTCCAATCTAAAATCTGTACCGTTGAGCTAGGTCTTGATAAACACGTTGTGATTGCTTGTATACTGTCCTGCATTTTCTTTTAATCAGAACTGACTTATTCAGAGAGGATTACATGTTACACAGTTTCACCCCCAAATTGATTTCACATCTGAATACAATCATCCTGTCGGGTTTTATATAGGTCACTTTTACGCGGCCTAATAGTGAGCAAGAGGGAGATGGAGAGGGATGAGCAGGAACTCAAAGCATAGCATCGACTGCTTGACTTTAGATAGAAATGTACAGGGCTCCTGTAAACCTCCCGTTTCCTGATATTTGCGGTACATATGTTTCAAAAGACTTAGGAATAAATTGTGAATTATAATCATTCATCAGATTTTGTCTACATAGAAATTATATATGTATAAATATGTATATATGTTAATATATTTATGTTCATATATTTTATATCTCTTATACCACTAAGATGGGAATTTCCCATCCCAAACCCATAATTTTCTTGGTTTCTCAGACTTTAACTTCACCTCCATCCTAATAACTGGCATTTTTTAAATCCAAACTGTGCAAATGGATACTAGAATACAGTTTGCTATTGCCATATATTCTTCTCTTGCTTTGTTGGGACAAATTTGTCTTAGACATTTGAAAAGCCTTAACAATCTAATTAAGGTCTGAGACCTTTTGGGGTCTTAAGAGCTCCTGAAATCTTGAGGTGGCCAAACTTTTGCATGGTTCTCCTTACTTTATCACAATAAAATTGTACAAAATAAAAATAATACACTATCCTTGATAACAAGAAGAGAATTATGGTTATTGTTAAATGCTATAGACTTTTGAATATAAATTCATCTTCTACTCACTTAACTATTTGCAGTAGGACAAATTTGGACCAATGGCACTCTAACATTTGCTTGTCACTTTACATATGAGCGCAGCTGCTGGGCAAAATGTTCATTGATGTGACCTCAATAGCCTTCTGCAATGCACCTGAATGGAATGCTTAATTCACTAAGGCGGAAGCTTATCATGCAACTTGCACATAACCCCTACCACTAACTATTTTCCTATGAGATGCAGCATTTAAAAGGCACAGGGAAATCATTTTTACCAACAAGCTTGAGACAAAACAGAAAGTGAAAATTCCAATAAAAATAAATTACTTTTCTGACAAAGCAGACTGGGGGTTAATTCTACTCTGGCTAGTAAATGAGTGACAGTGAAAGTGAGTGATTATTTGTCATTGTGAACACACCACAGCATACCTTTAGCGCACCACAAAAAATATGACCTCTGCATTTAACCAATCCATGTAGGAGCAGTGGGCAGTGGTTGGGGGATGGTACCTTGGTCACGAGTACCACAGTGGTACTTGTATCAGTCTGGGATTTGAACTGGTGACCTAACCACTACACCGCCACTACCTTGTTTGTTGATAGACTCGTACGCATCCATGTAGGCGAGAGTCAGCTGTAGACGCCATCGTGTCATCAGTGACAGAAATTGAGCTTGTCTCAAACCTGCTAAGGTTAAACAGTGTTATTCTGTTCTTGCAGCATGTGTTCAAGGCTCTGGCCTCCATCTAGATGCAGTGTCTGCTGCCAAAGAAAGCCTCTTATCAACACATCGTTCAAGACCCTAATGCAAGTAACAGGTATAATCACATTTCCTCCTTTTATTAAAAGTTTAAATCATTTTCAATTCTTCTGTAAAGTCACTGTTTTGGAGATGATGTAAACACAATATTTATACATCAGAGTTTATAAAAAAATATATATTTAAACATGTCCTTGTCTTGGAAAACTTGTAAGACAGTGAGTTTTAAATCTTCTCCGAGTGTGTTTTCTGATTAAGATTAATACTTTGAAAGTTTAAAAGTTTTTCATGCTACAGATTTTCATGCTACTAACAGGCAGTAGAAAGCTTGCATAAAGTTCAAAGTTTCTGATCCAAAATGGGTACGGGCCTGCTATGATTAAAGAAAGGCTGAGATAGAAAAAAAATGTAGTGCCAATCAAAGCCTTGCCATGATAATACACAATTCCAAATTGAAAAAAAAAGCATCTAAAGTTATTTGGGAGTGTGCTGGCAGGTGGTAAGCCTAACGTACAACAACACAAGCCTTCAAAATCAAACAGCAGCTTTCCATATGATGAAACTTGAGAGGCTTTCCTACTCAAAATAGATGATATTTCAAGAGAGAAAAAAAAAGATAACATTGTTTCTCCTTTTAGTTATTGCACTGAGCAATCCTCAGTCAGATTCAGTTTAAAATACACCAGGAGACACACACGTTGCTGCAACACTACCCAATTAAAGCATGAAAAGTCTCTCAATTTATTTTGGATGCAGTGCTCCGTAATCCCCAAAAGAAGTATCTGTTTTATTATAATTGGTTCCAAAGCACCCATTCGAAACATCACTGTGGTGGCATCTCTATTTTGAAGACAGCTGCAAAGTAAGATAAGTGGAAAATATTACTGGCATAGCATGAGTGCGATTTAAAGAGTAGTTAAAATTAAAATATTTAGACAATTGAGGCTACCTGATGCCTCTCAAAGTTCTTGAAAAGATAAATGGCATGATTGGAACAATGTGAAGAGTCAATAAAGATTCCATTTCCAATTAGGGCTGGCAGGAATAAAAAAGAAGCGAACACAAACAAAAGCTTTCACAACACAAAGGCACAAATTGCTACGACAGCCGCATGTTGAAGCTCAATGATCTCTATACAGTTTTAGCATTCTCCAGATTCAGATTAATTCTGCTCTACTATTGAAGTGAATACACTCATAAAGATGTCTCCAAAGAAAACATTTGGCATAGTAGTGTATCATGATCACTCTATGCCCAGTTTAACAGCCCTATAGCTGTACAATAGACACAGCAACCTGTTGTATAATACTGCATAAGGGAGTAATGCCAATATGAATGGCTCGTTTCTCATGATATAGGCAAGTGCAAGTCATGTACTGAAATGGGTGTTTGGGGGATGTGTATTCAGGTCTTGTGAATCTAAGGTCGCAGGTTCAAGTCCTGGCCCGGGCACTACTGAGGTACCCTTAAACAAGGTCCCGCTACAGTGCTCCCAGGGGGACTGTTTATACCTGCACGCTGCGCCATGTGTGCAGGTGTGATGGGTTAAATGCAGAGGTCACATTTCGTTGTGGTGCTTGAGTGTGTTCATAATGACAAATAGTCACTTCCATTACTTTACAACTTTACATTTATTTATAAGATAAATATTTACGGATGTCTTAGGCAAGTGACCACTGATCTTTAGCTTGCTACATGCCCTAAGAGTAGAACTCTCCAATGCATGTATATGACAATGTATATGTCAGAGTTGCTTTTTGTGTTTTGAGGTACTTTCTTTTTCTTCTTACTTTTGATACATGTGACAGAGTTGCTTATTTTACATTTTCACACTATATACTGTATAATGCGTGAACAGTGTGGTATTTAAAGGTGTGCCAACAACCCTGTGATTGTTCACTATATAGCACGTCCCGTGAACCTACACATTTCCTACTTTTCTACATATAACCTACAAGATTTTGAAAATCCAAAGAACATTTTCCCAAAAAACAATTATATATTTTTTCCTTATAAAGCCCAGCATGTACCTGTCTGCCATGCTCATTTAAGATTAAGCTCATTTTAGGACAAAACTTTCTCTTAATTCATTTGCTGGAAAGGTTGATGTTCAGGACATATTTTACCAGTTCATTGCACAGTACCTTATAAACTTTGTGAGCCACTTTGAAACAAGTCCTCGCCCTCGTTCATGTGGCAGCAGGCAAGAATCCCTAAACTTGGAGATCTGCACTACAGTGCGACATAAAGACTGCATTCTCTGTCCAACTTTGTCTACTGAGAGGAGACATTTGAAGAAGATGAAGTGCAACAATAAATATGGAATAGGTTCTGCCCTTGAATATCCGTTCTCTCATTCCGACTGATCTTCTGTTGATAGAGCATCTACACCTCCGGGATGGCTTAGAACGACGCTGTCGTTTGTTAAAAGAGTGGGAATGTGGAACAGTGCGACCCAAATTACAGGCTGAGTGTAAGGGCATGGTAAACTTAAGGCTGAACTTAATCTGCTCGCTTTTATCTATGACGGAAGACATCAATCGGTGAATTTTCCATCTGCCTCGCTTTGTTGAAGGTATTTGAAGTGTTCTCTTTCTTTACTACAAAACTTTGTCTCAAGACTTTTCTGCTTCTGCGAATGAAATCAAATACCTCATCAGTCAGATTTCTGGGACGAGAGGAAATAATTATGTCTGTGAGCTAAAAGCAGGTTTGGCTTTGAAGCAGAGCTTTTGCAAGAGAGAGTTACATCATGCCAGAGTGGGTCAGGACCCTCTTTATTACACTCAAATGTCACAGGTGGACTGGCATTTAGGTTAATAAAGAGGATTATTGCTTGCATGGAAATAATAGGGCATCCTGTCATTAGAACACGGCCTTTGACCCCCTCTGAACTAGGCAATGCTTATACTGCACCAGCTTATTAAGGAAGGAATACATTGGCCATATTTGAATAAGTTAACCTTTTCCACAACTTATAAGCCACTGGGTGCGATTATACAGGATAACAGACTGCTGAGATGAAAAGAAACCCAGAAGGTCGCTTAGCCGCCCATTATATGGGCGGGGTGTCTATTAAACAATTCCCTCACCCATTTCGTCCTAAAGGGGAATACTACCGACTTTTCAAAAGTAGAGCATAAATCAGTCACTGAGAAGTCATTCTGATTGGTTTGATGCAAAATGGAGCAATATTCATCATACAGTGTTTCAATGATATTATACATTTCTTATACTGTTTTACACAAGTTTTATTAGTAGGCTGTAGTGATTATGGTAAAATATTGGAAAATTCAAAGAATTCTATTCTAAAAATCTATTTATTATTTTATCTCCTGTACTCCTCTGCCATGCATGTATTTAAAGCATAAGATGTAATTGGATAACAATTTATTTATCCCCAAAAGAAATTACGGTGTTCCAGCAGCTTATATACAAGAAAACACTGAATATATGTATCAATTACAATTATTTTTTTTTTCCTACAGACAAAATATAATGCCATCATACTGTTAACTAATTTGAATAAAGAACTCGAAGTACCGAATGTTAGAGTACGGCCCTGTTCACCACACTGTAAACAAACTTCTCTTTCATGGTGATGTTTTCAAGAAATTCAGATACCTACTCTTTCAGAATAAGGCAAAAGATAAAGTATATTGAGTTTTACCTTACGGATGTCGGAGGCCAGTTGCAGTAGAGAAGGTGATGCAGTGGACTGGGGTCCTCGCACTCTTACTGGGCTATGAAGGCTGACGTAGGCCACTGCCCGGCTCTCCAAAACTACTCTTTTCTCCTGGAAGCACATCAAACCAAAGCCAAAACTGAAATACGCTATTTCAAACACATAATGAACTTGTTGCTTAGGTCTTCCTACAAGTTACATCACCGCCACCACCACCACCATCATTACCATAATCATTACCATCATCCTTACCCTTATTGTAAATTTGCATAAAACTTACACATTATTCAGCATTGATCGCGGATACTAAAAGTACTTTTAGTTTGAAGAAGAACCTCAACCTGCCAGAACAACCACATTAAACATGACACACTGCCACTGTCTTCCATCTGTCTGATTTAATTTTGCATGGTTTGCTGTTTAATGTTCTGTGGGTTCAAATGTAGAGGACAATTCGTACCATTTCCTTTCTCTCCTCCTTTTCTTAACAAGACAAACAAAAAACAAATGTGGAAGCACACTCAACCAGCTATTAGGCCTAAAACTGGCTCACATAGTCAATTCACTGACTTTGAGAATGAGTAGTTTTGGAAGATTTACAAGTCTGCTGTTCATGCACATCTGGCTTTTTCGGGAACATTCCATTCACACTGGACACAGTAAAATGTTTCAGCAATTGAAATTGGAGATTTCTGTGTCCTCATGTTGTTTACTACTATATGAAAGAAGTTTATTGATGTTTTATGTTGATGCCATCAAGAGTTTATGAGTGACGGTGCACATTCTGAACAGATTTCAGATTTCAAAGAGCTTATTTGTATTCATATTCATGAGAAGAACAATAAAAGACGATTAAGGAGTGAGGTGTATTCCTGTCTGCATATTTGCTTGCTGAAATTGGCACATTTTTATATAACAGAATAAATGATGACAACACAAATATTATAAACAGAGAAGGGTCAATAAGAAGGTAGAGTTTTTTTGGTCTTGCAGACGTGTACCCCGGTGAAGGCTGGGTGATATGATGATACAATATTATCACAAACTACATCATGATCAAGCTTTTCTGAGTATATTACAGGCGGAATCTAACATATTGATCTAAAAGACATATAACAACAGAGATTATACATTTTTGTAGCCAATTTTGATCTCCTTAAAATCAAACTAGCAGATATTTGTTAGCTTAACCCTTTATTGTTCTGGTCAGTTATTTGGCTGAGAGCATTTTAAGTCCCTATATCTAACTTAAACATGCATTGAACTTAACCTTACTTTTCCATCTCTACCACTTGGTTTAGGTCAGTTATGGTCAAATAATCCACTGAATTGTATGTGTCTTTATTTAGTAGACCTTTTCAGTGACATTAGATAAAGTCATGCTAGGTGCAGGTGGTTCTGTTGAAGAAGTTCTTCTCAGATCTCTTATTTTTTTAAGCAAATCCAAGAATTTTATTTGACCTTTACTAATATGTTTACGTATTTAGGGTTATGTGATAAAAAGAAATCTCGGGTGTTTGATAGATGCCAATATTTAGAAACAAATGAGGGGTTGCTTAAAAACACAATGAAATTAATATATTAATGTTAATATATTATATTAGTGGGCAGAAATTGTTGGCAGACTTTAGGAGTAGATATATTCATGCCATTTATCTTAACGAGCCTATTCTAGCTTATACCAGTGGTTAGAATTGTCAGTCAAATCACAGGGCACAACCACAGATACAGACACATTCATGCACATGGTCAGCTCTAGTTTAAATCTCCAATTCGCCTGATGTATTGGTTTTTGGATTGTGGGACGGAACATCCAAACTCCACTCAGGGAAAATCCAAGACCTTCTCGCTGTGCAGTAACAGCATGAACCACTGTGTCACTGTGCTGCTCCTGGAGTGGAAATAACCCAAGAGAAATGGGGACGTGACTGCGATTACTGAGAAGTCTCTTCTTCTGAGATAGCACTAACTGTCTTGCTGTTCCCTCTTTATTACACATGACACATGCGTAACTTGACTTTATTGTCAATCGATGGCTAAAGTTTAAATCCTCATGAGTACAAGAGCGCAAGACGGGATTTAGCGTTGTGTGGTATGTTAAAATGGAACAGTAGTTATCAAAAAACATTTCTTAACTGCAACACTACTAGTGAGTTTTGCCTGTTGTAGCTTATCAAATCACGGAGAAACACAAATATAATGGGTGAAACTGTCTCAAACCTCTCCCCATTCAAAAGAGCCGATGTTGCCAAGAGCCGACCCCCCCCATGAACAGAAGACAGTGGTACGGTCCGGCTGCCAGCCCGTGCGAGTCTGAGCTGTCATGGAGGTGATGATTTGAGTCATGACTGCAGCGCCGCCACTCCAATCTGCCACAGTGCCCTCGTACCAGCCGCTGTGATGGCTGCCAACCAGCACGTATCGATCTGCATGGTGAAGGCCAGACCAGGAGCACACAGTCAGAATCAAATGCACACACAATACCCACACAGGAACATACACAATACCTACACACACACATAAGCACATAAAGAGCTGAGCCAAACAAAAGTGAGAACTTTTCAAGAACGTACCTGCAGGCTATGAACTTCACTAAGGCTAGCTGTGGCGAACATTACACTGGATTTTCTTTGAGTGACAGTTGAGAGGCCAGACAGACCAATAAACTCAAAAAAGTGTTTAAACAAGGTGAAGGAGAGCTAGGAATATTTTAGCCTGCACATACTAAGGCGTGGCAGTAGAGTCTGCAGGACACTTATTAGAATTCTGGCAAATCAATATATAGGAACTAGAACGACGAGCTAAATTAAAAGCAAATGTGCTGCAAAGTCACTGGGACAAGGAGACTAACTTTAGGATCATATTTCATAATGGGGCGTTCACTTATGACATCGTAAAATAAGGCACGGTAAATCTTGTAAGCAATTCCAAATGGGCTTTTAACTTACAGAGGAGGATGAAGATTAAAGACCTCCTATTGCATCAAGGAAAAAGATTAAATCATTCAGAGAGGGCAAACATTGGTCAGTAATTAAACAGCTATTTTCAGTGGCCAAGTGGGCATTTTCGAAAGCATTTGGACATTGTTTTAAAAGCAGTTTATCTAAAAACCTGCCTCAGCACCTGGATGCCCTCTCACTCTACTTGAGCCTCAGAGATTTAGCATTGCTCTCTTAACAGTACTTTTTACATAGTACAAAGTGTCCCAGTGCACAACAATACAGTAATACAGCCTAGTACAATAGTTTATATATGTGCATGTGCACAATATGTACAGTTTGCCCACCTGGATTAGTCTTCCCTTTCAGGTACCCGATAACATTATGCACTTTTGCGTATGATGTTTGAGATCCAACTGTTAAGTTGATCTTCCGTCCTGAAAATAAAGGGAGAAAATGATTCATATTATTTACAAGCATACTTAAAAATACATATGCCATAGTTCAAAAAGTCAAAAAGGATAGAGATCATTTACACAAAAAACGTTGCAGAAGCCTACTATTACAAATCTGTTTTGAGTCAGTTGTCTGGTCTTATTACAAGGAAAAGCACTGAAATCACTGTCCATGTTGTATAACTGTACACTACAGAAGAGGCAGGTGAGTTTAGGTTGTAAAATACCTTTAAACAAACCAAAAAAGGCTTTAGATTTATTGTTAAGAGTGAAATACTGTATTGGCACAACCTGCACATAAAGTTGGAAAGAGTGGGAAGACTGGAGAGACTGACTTGCTGCCTTAGTTTAATGACAATGAGAGATGGAGAGAGAGAGAGAGAGAGAGAGAGAGAGAGAGAGAGAGAGAGAGAGAGAGAGAGAGAGAGCGAGCGAGAGAGCGAGAGCGAGAGAGAGATGGGGTTGGTTATTATTACATTCCAATAACATTTGATCTGTCAGAGTTGAGGCACATGGGTAAAGCCACAGGAGGCTGTTATGCCTGGTGGAGGTCATTTATTTTGAAAACTCACCCCATTGATCGCCAGCCCTATCCACAATAAACCTCGAACAAATGCACTTCTGGTCTGAGCTCAGAGAATTTGAAGCAGCTCTCACACAGCATCTCTTAAAGTTAATGCAAAAGCAAATAAAACTCCTACCTGCCCCCACATGCTGCAAGAGTGGGCTAAGCCAGCACACACATCAGGGAAATGAAAAGGGGCTATACGATTCTCAGATAATTGTTGCTCCACTATCAGGACCCCGCAAATTATACACAAAAGAGCACATGGGCAAACAATAATCTAGCTCACATCTAAACAGATGAAAGCCAGTCTGCCACGATAAATCAATAAATCTTGAATACTGGGTTAAAAATATATATATTACAATACAGCTTCTCAGTGAATCCACATATTTTACATAGTGCTATAGGTCTACTTTACACTAAGAAACAAAGCCTGATAGACACACCCATTTAAAAACATTGTATAATGATAGAATAGATGCAAACACATTTATTTAGTAAAAACTAACAAGAATAGCTTGTGTGTGTGTGTCATATGTGTGTGTCATATGTGTGTGTGTGTCATATGTGTGTGTGTGTGTGTGTGTCATATGTATGTGTGTGTGTGTGTGTTAGTTTTCATTGGATGTATGAAATATACCTGCAGGAAAAAAAGAAAGGTCAGAAAGGGGTCAGAACACACAGTGCACCATATGGGTTATGACTGGGATCGGTGTCGGCCCTAGCCTGTTTGGCTACCCCTTCAGCATGCCTACTCTCCGCAAATGGGTGATCAAAAATTGATTGGCACAATTAATTTTTTTTTTTTTTGGTGCCGCATGCTGACAACATGCTGCCCTGGCTGCCCATAGCTCTCATATCAAAAACTGTCCGTTTCAGTACTACGACCAGTACTGATTCTTCAGTATCAGTACTGATACTAACTCTACATAACATAACTACTTGGCAGCTGCTTTTAAATCATGATATTTATACAAACTCATGTTCTGAATATTTCATTTCTCTTCAAGTCTGGTGAATGTTACAGACATCCATGCTAGCAGTAGCAGTTGTTAACCCGCACATTCTTGGCAAGATGCAAGGACAATGCCCAGATATTCCTGTGGCATCTAAAGAAGCTGGTCAAAGGCTGTGTTTGCTTTGTCTTTTGTATTGCTCGGACTTTTTAGAATGTAAATTAATAACCTGTCAAAGTAATCAGTACAGTGGCAGCCATCAACAGAGACAACTATAGACGAGTTGAGATAAAATGAGAATTCTGAACACAAGGGAGAGCAAACTGAAGCTTGGGGGGAGGGATGTGGATGCAAACAGAGCCTTGGCAGGTAGGACACAGGCCCTCTTCAGGTTGAGGGTGAAGGCAGAATTGAAAATTCCTTTTCAAGAGAGCCCCCGGATTGCAGGCAGATGTGTTGGCCTTGGGGTGTAGCGTTCAGATGCTGACTTTTTTATTAGCTGCGTGCTAGGTGAATATCAGAGGGAAATAAAGATGAAGTTGGCACAGAGGGTGCACACGGTGTGGCACACACTGACGCTGCTGACGACACCGGTGGAGCAGCGCATGCCTGCTTTATTGACACAGGGCTTCTGAGTCATCTCAAAGTCATTTCATTTGGGCTAAGACAGCAGTGGCCTTCACAGAGCCACCAAACCCCATTGATCACTTCTAAGAACTCTGCAAATGACAGCGTAAACACCTGCTCTGTGGAATTACTTAAGGTCTCTTATAAAATAGATAGTTTCGGTCCTTAGTTATGAGCAATTGGCTGAGCTATGTCTGAAGCCACTGTAAGACTGTCAATATATGCAACACCTTAGATTACTGCACCATAAGTCACTAAAGGTAAAAAAAAAAGTAGTAAACAGGCTAAATAGCTCCTTCATTAATAAATTTAATGTGAATTTATATAAATGAAAGTATCATTTTTCAAGCTGGGGTGGATTTGGTCATTTTCCACCTATTTTTGTATAGTTGTCTTTAAAGCTTCAGGAATTTCAGGTCAGAAGATCATAGAAACATTATTCAAATTAAAAATGGATCAGGACAGAAGTACCATTAAGAACATAAAGTTTAATTTTGAAAATAAGTGTCATTTTTATATTTTATTCTGAGTTTATTTATTTATTTTTTGTAAGAAAAAAGATCTACTTCATAACAAGTCTATTTACTTTTAAATACATCCAAAAAATATACTGTGGATCTCTTCCAAATTGTATTATGTCCATCACACGTATCATCTGTATGCATGTACAATTTCAAAGTGATAAAATAAATAGTTCAAGTTTTATTTAATATAATGTAAGATGAGAGAGAATTTGGCAAACTGACACATCATTTAAACTGAAAACTGATGAAGACAGATATAATATGAAAAAGTAGTCACTATATGATCTATATTAGGTAGTGTGACACACCATCCCGGCGAACAGCTGACATGTATGGGCCAGGAGCCTCCCAACTCCCATAGACACATAACCATCTCTCGTTTGAGCTGATGAGCTGAGCTGATCTGGTCTCTAGGCTCTCTAGACTGTGCCTTCAATCTCTGCCTTTCTTCTGCCTAAAGAGAGCTCTTTTAAAGTGTCCTGGCCCTTCCCCTGATGAATGCCACCTGGACTGACAATCAAGGGAGGGTGCACACACAGTTCCTGGGTGCCATCTTGGCAACTCTGCCTCTCTCCTACCACAGTAGCATTAAATCTAGGTTGAACCAGACCAGTCCTTACTCCCCATAAATGTTTGCCATGAACCGTAATGTCCACAGTCAAACAGTCCACAGTGTGGACAAAGTACACAATACCAGTAACTGAGTCAAAGTATTGTTGATCCTGGTCAAATATTACTATTAATACAGACAATAATTCACACATACATATTACCTATCACAGGCAATTTTAAGTATCCAATCAACCTATTGCAAGCCTTTGGACAGTCGAGGAAACCAGAGAAAGGCACCCATGGCTGATCCAGGGATCAGACCCAGCACCTTCTTGCTGTGAGACGACAGTGCTAACCACTGCACAACAATGCCCCCACAACAAAAGCGTTATTTTTTTTTTTTTTATGGCAATGCATTGTTGCCTCAATCCATTTAAAGAACCTGATCACACTGAAGCAAACCTACTGAATGCACTGACTTGCCTGTAGACTGTAGAATAAAAGCCTTTTGGAATTTTCTACAAAGCCTACAGAAGCACAGTTAAATTGACAAAACGAATCACTGTCTTTATTTATTTTTTAACCCAATCCAACTCTTATAGAGATGTACATTCTTTCCACTGCTCTCATATGATCATACATATAATACTGTGTTGGTTTGGCAAAATACAACCTATTTCTAAAAGAACTTTAGTCAGTGATGTTAACTTCACTGCATTTTTTCTAGCTAACTATTATTGTACAGTAGATGCACACAGGCTCCATTGTGATTTCCAAACCAGTTCCAAGCTAACAGGCTCTGCACCCAGTCTCATGCTGTGTTAACAGTGGCAGTTGTGATCTGCCTCTGTCACCAAATTCATCACACATTCACAAACACATTACTCCTTTTGTTGTAGCTGCTTTCATATCTACTGCAGCAAATGTGTCTACATAAGTAAGCAGAGGGTACATCATAGTCACTGACAAAAACAGTAAGCGCATGTGTATGGGAACCACTTAACTTAAAAAATAGTTGAGACACAACAGTTTCAATACAACAACTTTACCAGCATAAAAACCCATAAAAATTCATAAGACCAACATTACAATAAAAACTGCAGCTACTAAAAGCACAGACTGAAATTAAACATGAAATATAGTGGAGAAAAAGTAAAAAAAAAAAAAAAAAAAACTAAAGTAAATATATTTACTTACTTTCCACCCCTGCACATGGCTACTTGTTCATCATGTTATGCATTATTTGTGAGCCAGTATACTATGATATGCAGCTATTTAATTTAAAGCTATATAATTCAAGAGTCCATGGTTGCTTGACGTCAGTAATATACTGTAAATGAAGTATGCTTATATTAAAAAGTAATCATTTAAAATGTTTTTGTAGATTTCAAGTTATGGTGACACATTATTGCTCTCTTAGCAGTTCTGAACTGCACCTTAGCAAACCTGTTGGATACAGATTGCTATGCAAATGGACTATTTTCTCAGGCCTTCTTGACTCTATGAAGACAATGTGAGCAATACAAAACATGTGTGCAACTGCTGAGGAAAGTTTTTTTGATAACTTTTATTATAGTGATTGTTTACATGGGTGTAATGTTGTTTTTCAAAATAAACTTTAACATCCCCTTGACCCTTATCAGTAGTGATTACAAAAAAATGTAATATTAATGATTTCTCACTTACAGATAATTGAAACAAAGAAATTCTGACAGCAGTGGAATAAAAAGTTTGGATACCTCATTTGTATTCATAAGTAAAAGAGAAGAAATTTAATTATTCGAATTTGATGAAAGGCTATTATTGTGAGGGAAACCTTGTTTTGTCCAAATAAAACATTATTTGCATTTCTGCCATCTGTTGTAATCTCAAAAGAAACAGAAAAACACCAGAAGTGTTTGTCCAGCCTGTCAACACCAAATATAAATCAAATGTAGAGGCCATTTTTGACATAAATTTCTATATAATTAATCACGGAATTGTGTACTTACAAATTTACACAATTTTCTTTTTACCCCAGATTTATTTGATCAATCAAGACATGTTTGGAGTCTATCTTCTGCTGCTTCAGTGTAGAACTGGAGCTGTTAAAATAATATTGCCAACAAACACAAAAAATGTATAGTCACCCAAATATTTTCCAGAAGTGCATCTTCAAAACTGAACCACCTTAACGAAGAGCTGCATGTGGTTTGAGAGGGTTGAAAGAAGTATCAGAAATGTATTGGGAAACATGTATAGTAAAGACTGGATTTCTAGTGTTAGCAAGTTTATTAGTCTCAAAGCTCAAGTGCTAAAAAAGCAAAATATGAACCCAAAAATGTCTTCTCACTGAGCAAAACTTTGCATATGCCTTCATTATATAGATACATATTTTTTAAAAATAAGACTATTGAATTTTTATTAAATAATAAGAACTTTAAGGAATAAAATGACAATAACTCCAAGCTTGTAATGATGAACTTAAATGTAATGATTAAAGTATTACTGGAAACTGTCAGAGGGTTTTTTGTTTTAGTATTTTAAGCAGCTAGGTGTCTTCAAATGTAGTGCAAGTCTCAATGTGACTAATTCCCAGAATTAATGCCTTCTTTAAATATATTTTTTTCCTCTGTTAGATGTAAACAGCGGTGTAAAAATATACTTTGTATCTGTCTTTATATAAAAACAGATCTAACAACATAGAACAGAAGTGGAAATGCAATAATCTCCCAGTGCTGAGCGAACCTCTATTGTTTAATGGCCTGGGCCAGCAAATGAAACCCATTAGTCCGTAAATCAGGGGTCAGTCAGTTGCCTGGTTGTGTTCTGGTTCTCGCATGGTTTATTAGCAGGAATGGAGGGAAACAGTGAGCGTGACACCCACTGCGGTCCCAGCTACCTGCTCCCTGCAATCGATACCATTATAATTAAAGGGGTTTCGATAAAGCTATTCCATGCAGCTTCTCCGCTCGAGTGCAGTAATTGCACAGGCAATTTATTATACTTATGGCATTCATCTGGGAGGCTCGGGGAGTTGAACCAATGTGGCAGGGAGCAGACATTCACAGAAAATACCAATTCGTTTGGGCCTTTCTCCCTTCGATTGCTTTCTCTACGGTGAATAAGTGTGAGATGAGACCTGGCTGGCTGATGCACGGTGGCATGAAACCAGAAAAAGAAGAAAAAAAAAAAAACACAGTAATGAATGAACCCAAACATATTCACATTTGACTGCATATGGCAGGAGCAGCACATGCTGACAATGGCATGAACAATACATTACCAGGCTTTTAAACAATGGTGTGAAGGTGTGAAAGCGATGGCTCTCTTGAGAACAACTTTGATAGGCCCGGCCACTCTGTAGTTGTGGGGTAGGGGGAGTCTGGCTATGATTAGAGCACACGGGAGCAATATAGTGGGCCTTAATTGAAAAGGAATTAAAAGAGAAGGCACGGACAGATGGAAACAAATGATTTGAAACCTCTGGAGTGGTCAGTGCTTGGCCCAATCAATAGAGCACAGATTACTAGCTTCTCAGTGTTTGATCCAGCTAATGGAACACGGGTGCAGACTCGGTTCTGGACTGCAGCAGGTCATGGTTGGGAAACTGCAGAGCTGAGCTGGGGGTGGGGTGTGTTATAGGCACCTGGGACAGTGCCCCGTCTGAGCACGATCGATGATGCTCATGTCACTGGCCCAGGTATTTCACTCGCATTGATTGTTAGACACTTGGTTTGTGGCAGGTAATGTCATGTACTAGCCATTGTTCCAGTCAGAAGATCTGGGTCCCTCACATCTGCAGTGAAGCAGACAGACACACACACATACGCAGACAGAAATACACACACACATTTGCATTATCTTTATTGGGGTTTTCCTTAAACTGTGTGTTCCATGGATTATGCATTAGTGTGCTTTAATAATGCTAGACCCACATCTGAAAGTAAGCATAGCCTTAAAGCAATGATTCAGCCAAAAATCTCTTTTACACAATTTTTCTCTCACCCTAAATGTAGTCGTTCAGCCAAGACATGTTTGCTTCTTTAGTTTTGCTCTATAGTATCAAGGCTAGACTTCATTGTGTTTTCACATACAGCTCTTTCTAAAATTTAGTAGAGACGCTGCAGGTAGAAATGACTTTTGTTGTTTTCTTAAACTATAATCTAAAAATGAACATATTTAGTCTGTGCTTTCTAAGTCAATTTAGACCGCTTCATGTCTGTATTTTTATCAAAAATTTAATAACTTTTTGCAAGCCTTAGCTCCGCCCACACTTGACACAAACACATGTTTATGCAGAATCTAAATAGGATATACAAATATCTTCTTTATGTAAAAATGGCAACACTCACAAAAACTAAAAAGATATTTTTCTTAATATCAGCTTTTCTATTCCTTAAGAATGAAAAATCTCAGCTCAGAATATTTGTATTCATAAAATTGTACATGTTCATTGATTATTTACAGAAGCAGTTCCTACTATATTGCTCACATCTAGATTTATTCCAGAGCTTGTATTAATGAAATACTGCTTAACTTATATCTCTTAGCAGTTAATTAGTTTTTTCATGAAATATTTTTTTTTTGATAAACATGGAATATAATTTTGGCAACATCATCATTACGATAGTATAACCACAGACCCCAGTTTTACTCCTGAAACCCACTCTTGATCATGCATGGCAAAAAACTGCATAAGCAGGTGTCTATGAGATGACTTGACCTCTTGATGTGGTCTGAGGCAAGTGTGTGCTTCAATTACTTCCATTTGCAATTCCAACTTTAACCTCATAGCATCGGTATACTTAAGTAACTTAAGTAGCAAACTTCAGACACTAGTCTTGTTTTATTGACTACATTTGGATTAAAGATGAAATTACATTTTGAGGGTTTTATCCAGAAAGAAAATCAAATCAAAAATAGAAAAAATTTTCATCCTGGAGGCAGCTAAAAGAAGTGGCAGAATGTCCATGCCTATTATCCTGTTTTTACGTCATATGCCCTGTACTACCAGTTTTGGTGGCGTGCCAAAAAAAGCAAACTCTCACCCAAAACAACAAGCTCTTGACTCATAATCACCCCAGTACCTGGCGTCTTTAACTTCTTCATTGGAACTTCGGCAGGGGATTTGCCTTAAAGCCCATTTCCTTTCATTTTGTCGCAGGAGCTGAAAATCCTTTACTGTCTATCAAGCTAAGACGGCTGCAGTGCCGCACTGGCAGGATCTCCAGGGTGACGATGCAATGATAAAAGGGGATTTTCACTCAATAGCTGGAATTAGAGCTTAATAACCCCCTTTAAAACCTGCTGCAGATGCTGCCTGGCATGCACACACAGCCAGAAGAGGGCCTCCATGAGCTACAGTCGTGCATGTGCATGTGCATTAGTGTGTGTGTGTGTGTGTGTGTGTGTGTGTGTGTGTGTTTGTCAGGGGAAAAGGGAAAGACTGATTTTTTCGTGTGTATGAGTGAGCATGTTTAAGTCAGTAACACTCCATTTCCGTATATATACACTGATGTCCTTTTGCGAGTGCTTCATGTGGATGGAACTGAACACTTAGAATCTGACACCGGCTATTATCTGTTAACCGTAGAAAGGAACCAAGGCCATGTGTGCTGGGATGTGTGCCATGGCAGCACACTCACCCTTCAGCAACATAAGTGAGAGGAAAGGCACTTGTGTTTGGTCACACAACACACACATACATCTCTCACATGATTCACACAAAGGGCTCCACAATGCAGTCGCATGCAAGTCTGAAAACCCCCAAAGTGAACAGATTCTAAGTTAACACATCGTCAACAGTGATGACAGTTTAATGTGGCATTTCTCAGCAAATTTTGGTAACACTTCACTGAAAGAGAGTCAGGCTTCACAACATCAGTGTAAACCTTTCAAGACAAATCACATGATCCTACATAAACAATTATACAACCTTATTCCAGCAAGTCACACTTTTTTGAGGTGTCATGATGTCAGAACTGACTAAAACGTCATTTATAGACTAAAAAGTCTTTTATAAAGGAATAAAGTTTAAGTCAGTTGTTATAAAAGGTTTAACTAGGTGTCATGAAGCCTCATGATGATGATTATTGTTTACTGTTGTTTTTGCAATTTTACACACAGTTGCTGTTTATTTATCATTATGAGTTTAACAAACTGGAGAGAAATAACACAAAGTATAAAATGTGCTTTAAATGTTGCACACACTAGTTTTAAATTATAAAATGTTTAAAATTCAATGTTAAAAATCAATTCAACATATAACTTGACCAGGGGCACCCAAAGCGCTACATATAACTCTGCAATGCTTGTACGCCATTGGATGTAAAAAACAAAACAAAAAAAGTGATCAGCTGATTAATGTGCTAATCTAGGTTAATCAAAGCCAGAAATTGAACAATTTTGTTCCATTTCTCTCATCTTCTTTACTGAGGTAACAAAATGATGTGAGTGTTAATGATACATTAGTCACGCTTTACTCTGTACTGTGGTACAGTGCTCACGTGTTTGCTTTAATACAGTGATAGAAAAGCAGCAGCTCAAAGGAAGCTTAGATTATACACGCTGAACTTGATTGAATGATTTTACTGTGGCCAGTGGGGAAGCACACCTCTGCAGGCAGATTTAAAGCAGCAGCTGTTTTTTTTTTTTTTTGCACCAAGTACTAGGTCCTGGGTCTGGGTTGACCATGATTATAAAATATGCCTTGGCAAAGGGCCAAAATATGCAAATCAGCCTCTAAGTCCTAAAAAAAAGAAAAACATTTTATAGGCATCCTGAGCAGTCACAGATGTTCCAGATGCGTATTTATGAGTGCTTCATTGAATAAAGACACACATAGAACCTTACTAATATAAATCATGTAGGGACATTTTTAATGTTTTAGCAAGAGTCCTCTATTATGTTTATGATATATTGCCATGGTGATATGCAACAGTAAAACTGCAATAGAGTATTCAGTTCAAATCATGAAACCCTAATCCGCGCTGACTGTCTGTGGCAGGCTGTGAAATCTCAGTGGCAATGGCAGAAGCGCATTCAATTCTACTGCTTGCCGTATTGATATTTTTCTATCAACATAAAAATGCAACTCAAATAACTCATAAATCATAATCAGACATTTCATGATGAGATGTGGAGAAACCATTTTTTGGGGGGGTTCCCAATTTTTTATCTAGTGCGGTCATATAAAATTCCACCCACTAACTCCCCCATCACATGATACAACCAGCACCGGGAGAGTGAAGGCTAGCATTCGCTTCCTCTGAGTCACCTAAAACACCAATGCACCTTGTTGAACTGCCACTAATGCAATGTCATTGGACAGCGCACATCGTTATTAGAGGAGAACATTGACTGTCGGTTCTGCTACATCAGCTAGCAGACTGCCGAGTTGGGTTTAAGTGATGTGGGAGAAGGAGGGCATTCTTACCAACCCAGAGATAGCGAAGAGAGCCAGTTTTGCTCTCTTGGACATCTGGCTGTGGAAGGCCACAGCACCACTGGGAATCGAACTTGCAATCTCCCAGTGATAGGCCAGCGCTTAAAACAGTAACAGTCCAGTTTTGACAAATTATCTTAAGATAGCTGATCAAAAGCAGAGGCAGATCCCAGTGGTACAATGTTGTAACCACCAAATGAGGGTTGTACTCTCCATAGATTTTTTATTGCCAGATTAAAAACACTGTTCCATTTGAACAATGACCTTTCACAGTGGGCTTGCCCATTCCAATTCAATTATACTGCTATGAATGCCTCTCTCAATCAGTCATCTTTATTGAGTTAGAAACACATGTGGCAGCACTGGTGACCATTCCTTGTTAAATCTGACCTCTTCTAGAGCTTGCTACAGGCAAAATATGTAATGTAGTTGACTAACCACCCACTCATAGATTCAATTAGGCCTCCTAAGTAGTCATTCCAGCAGTCTTTGCAGAGTGACACATGTACAGTAATGAGCATGGATGAGGAGAAGCAGGATGAGTGGAGTCACATGGTGGTATGAAGAGCCTGTGTGATTCAGTCTTGAGGAACTCTGATCAGGAATGCAAATTAAGATAACTAAGCACGTTTCATGTTCCTTCATATTCAGAGCCCTCTGGAGGCCTGGAGGACAATCCCTCCAGCGCTTTAAAATCTGAGGTCAGTGATGTGGAAGCTCAATGCTAACTAGTGAGCAGAGTGAAAAGATCACTGACATATGGAAAGAGGGTTAATGAGGAAGCAGCCTTAATCTGGGCATCTTTCTGAAATCAGAAAGAATGGTGAATCAAGGGCTTTGTCACCAAGAGAGCCGCAATTTATAACTGAGTGACTATCTCCTTATTCCTAAAGAGGTAGGAATGTGTATGCACTCCATGTCTACTTGATTCTATTACAAAGGAGGCTTTCCTTTATGCATGACTGTTTGATCAGCTGCCTGGACTGTTGGTTGACAAGATCGACTGTGAAAAGCCAGATTTGATCTATATGTATCTTGCATCTTTTTTGTAGTTGGCAATATGCCCAAGTAAAGTACTGTTTTTGTCTATGAGAAAAAAATGAAGTCAGTACTGTCATTGTGAACACACTCAAGCACCACAATGAAATGTGACTTCTGCATTTAAACTATCACATGTGCACACGTAAGCAGCAAGCAGCTATCAACAGCGTCCAGGGAGCAGCATAGCGGGATGGTATCTTGCTCAAGGGTACCTCAGTAGTGCCCCGGCCAGGACTTGAACCGGTGACATTCAGTTCACTAGGGCAAGGTCCTAACCACTAGGCCACCACTGCCCTGAGTGAATCCCTCCCTCACATATTGTGGTTAATAAACACATTTCAAAGTTGATATGTTTAGTCTTATGTACATAGTTCTCTCACATTATGAAAAATGCAATAAAAAAATAATCTATGATTTGTTATTCCTCTTGAAGCTTTATATATCTAAAAAAAAGCAGAAATTTTGAATATTTTGCAAATGTACAATTTGATGCCTGCAGCACAACAAAAAGCAGCATCATATTTACAGTTGTATTACATCACATTTCCTTTTAATTACAACTTTTACATATTTGAGAACTGAATTTCTGCTAAATACGACTTCAGCTGCTCTGTGGTTGATGCCGTTTTCTTCATGATGCTCCATACAGATCTGAATTGCTGGTAAGAAAGTGAGACTCATGCACTCAGTGTCTACAAGGACAGTCTGTTGTAGACCATGCAGGAAGAGACCTGGCATTTGCCTGAATAAGTATCTATGGACTTTATGGGAAAATGTCACATTCATGGCAAACAGCAGTAATCTCTTCTGCATCAGTGGTGCCTTTAAAGATATTCAAATCACCCATGCCATTGGAATTGATGTAGGCAGATGTTGGCTTTTGCACGTCCTTGATAAGAGTCTGAATTGTCGGTTTTGTCTTTGGTTCAGACAACATTTGATTCTCCTGAAAACAAGTTGAAATGTGGATTCATCCGACGACAGCAAAATTTTCTGAGATGACCTCAGGTCCAGAGAACATAACGGTGTTTCAACATATAATGACTTATGGCTTTCTTTTTGCATAGAGTTTCAGGTTGCATTTCTTGGTGCAGTGGTGGACTGTGTTACAGTAGGTGATAATGGTTTTCCAAAGTCCTCCTTGGCCCATGTGTCTATATTTATTACAAAGGTCATGCACATTTTACAGTGGTTTCCGGCCTTGCCCTACATGGACTGAGATTTCCCTGGATTCTCCAAATCTTTTAACAATATTATGTTTGTACATGGCAAAAGAGCTATATTTTAATTTTGCATTCAGAAATGTTCTTTTCGAACTGACTGACATTTCCGTGACAATGTTTTGAAGACACAATCCATCTTTGCTTCTAAAGAATGAGCTTTTGGTGGATACTCCATTTATACCCAAACATGATTCTCTCATCTGTTACCAGCTCACCTGCTTATTGTGAAATATTACTGAAATTATTTTTTATTGCAGTTATCAAATTTGGTTGTCAGCCAAAGCATTAAAAATAATTTCTTTAGATTTTGGCATTTTTACATTACATTTACATTTATTCATTTTTTAATCTTTTATCCAAAGGTACAGGAATAATCAAGTATTTTAGTTCCACGGGACAACACTGAAGTGAGTGCTACAAAGGAGTCCAACACATTCCTCTTAGTCATAAAATACAGATGGCAAGTGCTACAATAAGAACAATAAGTGGAACATTACTATCTGGAAAACATTCTCTAGGCAGTTATCAGTAATAGGATGTGTGTTTCTGCTAACTATGGAATAAGCTAGTATCCTCAGCTAGTGCCTCAGCATGGACTATTTAATGCATTTAATAGAAGTCAAATGCATTCTGCATGGATTATGAATGTTCTGCAATGAACAATCAAATGTCCTATATGTGTGAACAACCTATATGGCATTAAAACACATTTTACTGTCTTAAGAGGAAAATTGAAAGCTTTTTTTTTTGCCCTGAAGTGAAGTTTAACCATGAAAGTTAATGTCCAAACAGAAATGCAATATACAGAATTTGTATGTTGTTTTAATATAAAGACAACTTACTGCAATATAATCCATTTTCACACAGATTTACAAACCAGACTGTAATGTGTGAATACAGTTTGTCTTAGTGCTGATTTTTATTAGTGTTTACTAGAATGTGATTGTTATTTGTAAATGTTCTTGCTGAAAGCTTTTTTTTTTCCCCTGCTCTTCTGGCAAGTCATTTTAAATGTCTGCAAATGTTGGCGTCTTTAAGGTCACATATATAGGTTTCTTGTAGACCTACAAAAGCAGTTTGAATGTGCATGCGTGTGTGAGGTTGGGTCATTCAGTGATGGTTGGTGGTAGTGAGCTCTCTAAAGAAATGGCTAACTAATACTAAAGGCTTTGTAAGGCAGAGTTTGTAAGGCAGAGACTCGCCACCAGCTGGACATATCCTGTATTTGTGTTTAACCGTACAAGTCAAACATTTCAATCTTTCAGCTAATTTATGGCAACACCCCATGTCCAACAAACATTTATATTAGATATACACAATGATTTTAAGATCATATCAGTATTGACATATATTTGCTTGAAAAAAACAACATTAATATCTGAGAGATGTTCAGATATGATATTCCAAACCATTTAATTATGTATTTATGGCAGAATGTTGCATTGACAATGGAATAAAGAGTTAAAGTGCTTTCCTTCTACTTATTTTAGGTTGTTTTTAAGCTTAAAGAAATTCATAAAGTATGCATATAACGAAGGGTAAAAAAATGTAGCCTACAGGTCCTACATTGGTTCTTCCCTAATTTATGTCAGATTGAAACTGGTTCCTTCAAAAATTGGGTTCCTTCAGTGGATTAGCAGTGACATTAAAAACAACCATCTAGTATTAGGCAGATCCCACTTGTGCTGCTAAATCATAAAAACGCTTTTGAAGGCATGCTGTAGTAGCTGGCATGAAGATATTAGCTGGAAATCAATTTTGTTTTGTTTTATTTTCAATTAAATATGAGCTTACATGATTTGCAAATCAACTATTCTGTATTTGTTTACCTTTTACACAATGTCTCAGCTTATTCTTTGAAAACAGGCTGCATTTCATGCAAATGTCACATGGAAATATTAAGCTTAATATTAAGACCATGAAGTTCACAATTTATGTGCTATTTTAATTAATTACAAACTATTAAGTGTTAAGTTGTTTTCATTAATTTAAATCAGTGTGTAGGCTTTACTTAAAATTAGTCCCTTAATTCAGTCATTAAGTCAATAGTTCATTAAATCAAGTTTCCATTTTTGTTTTACATTACATTTACATTGTGGAGTTAAAGACAAACATGACAAGAGACATTTGATTTCATTCAAATATCCAAATTTCTCTACATCTAAATTTCTCTACATATGCTGATGGTCATACTGATTCAGTGGAAAACTGCACAGATTAAGAGCTGGCTCACTTTGATCCCATGTTGGAGGGCTTAAGCAATGAATTGGGTTTGCTGTGAGGTGTTGATAGTGATGGTAGTTAGCCTGAGGCTTACCCAAGGTTGACGGCAGGGACAGAGGGATGCAGGATTGGCCATAGCCTGTGACAGGGGAGGACAACAGCACTTTGGCTAGGTGGGCCGAGACTGGCTGAATCAGCATTGACGTCAAATTGTGACGGTCCTCCCTGAAACTGTCAGCTGAAGCAGAGGGAAAAAGAGAGGGGGGGACATGTTGTAGTTTAAAGCAAAAAAAAAGCAAACTGGTGATTGAAATGTCAGTGAAATAGTCTGCAATATGCAACAGAACCTCACAAGGGACACATGTAAGCTAATTTTCCTCTCAAAAGTCATAACCCCACCATATCATTTGCTTTGATTGCCTCAAACATTCCGAGTACTTTCAGGTCAGAAGACTCTTAACGCAGCATGAAAAGAGCTAGCCAATTATGCCAATCTAGATGCTCTCCTCTTAGTTAATACATCCAGTGTAATTCAGCAAGCAACTCCATCTATGTAGACAAACAGGTATTTACGGCAAACGGCTCTGGCCTGAAGTGTGCGCGGTAGGGGGGGTGTGTGCTTTCTGTCAAATGAGCTGAGAGTGGGGGCCGAACAAGGTGGCTATAATCCACACTAAATCAGGCAGAGAAGAGGCCAGAGAGCATGGAGAGGGGTGGCGGGCATCTCCGTCTGCACCGCAGTCCTTCCCCTCGTTCACCGTGGCTCACCGCTGCTGCACTAATAGGATGAAGGATTTTAGGTTAGAAGTAATAGCGCTAGTGAAAACCAATGGGGATTTCAGGTGGGTGCAATGCTCCATTGATTCAGCCTCATTAAAACGGAGGAGCGGTGAGCCTAATCCCACTTTAGGAACAAATTTATTTAGGGGGCTTCAATTTTCCAGCAGTGCTCCTGCACCGGTTTAATGGCTTCGAGTCATACCCTGCTAACAATCAGCAGAGCAGGGGGCTCTGCATCCACTCGATTACCTTCCCCTGATAAAGTTATTCTAGACAAAAGATTATTAAACACCAGAACAAAGTCAGGCAGCAGTGGTCTTCAGGACTGGAGAAGAATTCCCTCATTTGCAGGAGAAATAGCAAGTGATCATAGGGTCTTTTGTAATAGAGAGCTGTGATAGAATTACTCCTGGAGGTGAGGTTATACGCAGAGTATACGCAGAGTAATCACATCATTGAAGCTAATTAGCTTAGCACTTGTGCATTGATATGAATCTTTATTTGTGCCTGGGTATGTATTTCAAAGGATAATTGCAAAATGAACAGTTCTGAAATCCAGTTGGTTTAGGAAACTGTTGTAAAAAACACCATATAGACATTTGATACTATACAGATCAGCTAAATTGCACATTATTGCACCATTAAATACCATTAAGTACCATCAAAACGCTATGATGTGTTATGCTGTACGTCATCATTTTTTACCATTATCTTGCTTGACAACAATAACTTACCGATGAACAGGGCTTAAGAATAAGAATGATCATATTCTTATTAATATAATTCTTGTCCGAATAAGATCAGTCCAGTTTTATTAATCACATTAAATCAATGAAATGTACTGGAGAAGAACCAGTAAAGTCGACAGTAAGAACACAATGTATAGAATGAATCAAGGTATTTGTGCAGTGAGAAGTAAGGAATGCATTCCCATTTTTTTAGCCATGATTTGATGCCAGCTCCCATTGACATTGCATGAAAGGGACCAAAAAAATGGTCCAGTCATTATGGAGGCATAAGGTTGTTTAATCCAAAATGTTTCATATTGTACTGTGACCAGTAGACGCTGTCAAAAATGAAAAATGTACTGGTCAGTGATCAGGTCTAGGGAATCTTTCCCCCACCTCTTCCCTGTCCAGCCCTCAGAAAGATGCTATGGATGTCTTTGGGCCTGCACTGCCAGGAACAGTTCCTATCCCAGAGCAATCAGCATTGTGAATTATTCGACCAGCAATCCCTTCTAGGCCAGATCCTCCATATGACATACATCATACACACCAAAGCTGCTTCCCATAGCACAGTTCTACCACTTGATTAAACAATGATTCATCCATACTAAGCCCATGTTTGCTGCATATATGTCAAACCTCTGAACTCCAGTGTATATGGAACTGGATATTTCTACATACTTCTTTTTGTTGATATATACTTCACCCTATGCGCTGTGACTGTGGTATATTCACAATCACATACTGTTTACATAATTATTTGTACCATGTGAACTGGGCTTATATTGAATCTACCTGTACATATTCCACACAACTGTTTATAATAATAATAATACATTTTATTTAAAATGCAATTTTCAAGCCTCCCAAAGTGCATTTTTTGTTATTTGTATTTCATTGCATAGTATTTACGGTATTGTATATACTATATACAGTCCTAATCAGAATTATAGGTGCCCTGAATTGTAAGTAAATAATTTCTTATATCCTCACAAATAAATGCACACAAACAACAACAGAAGAACAGACATAATAGTAAAATAGTAAAAGCACAAAAAAATGGCCTCCTCTGTTCACTGTAACCATCTAGTAGCTTCTTGTACCTGCTTGGTAGTAGTTTCTGCAATTCTTCCACTGCTGTTCTTTCAAGCTGTTTTAAGTTTTTGTATTTGCAAATTTCAGCTCTATGAAAAGTTTTCAGTGGGGTTTAGGTCAGTTTAAAACAGTCCATCTTTTCAACTATTCTTTTGTGCTGCTGTATGTGTGCTTTGGGTCATTGACCAAAGACCTAAAACCTCCACCCCAAACCTAGTTTTCTGACACTGGGTAAGCACATTTTACTCTAAAATGCTTTGGCAATATTCTGATTTCATAATTCTTTCATTCAACATTCAACACCCTCAGTACCACAGGCAGCAAAGCAGCCCCATCGCATGGTAGAACCTTAACCATGTTTTACAATAAGTAGGGTTATATTTTCCTAATAGGCTTCATTTAATCAGAAATTGTAATTGTTATGTTTCTTGATAATACCATTTCTGATGTTCTCATACAGTCTTCAATGGTGATAACAAGAGACTGAAATCAATCATGCCTTTATGCAGTAAAAACATTACTCATTGGTTAATTCAAGTCATGTGAATGCAGAAACAGAACAGGTAAGTCTGATTTGTTTTCTAATTTGTTCAAGGAATTTGTTGTTTCCTGCATAGATTCCATGCCTGTATTTTTTTCTTTCACTATATGAAAGCTTTTTTTGTTATTGTTACATCACATTTTATTAAATAGTCTTATTATACAAAAACTGATTCAGCTGCATTTATTTCTGAAGATATTGTATTTTGTTTAAATGATCGTGTTACTGGGACTAATACAGCACCTGGGCTTAGGGGTACTTCAGAAAACCATTGTCACTTCAAACAGTGCAACACTGCATTAAGGAATGCAACTTGAAACTGCATTAATCAGATATACATCACATGCAAAACCGCCAGTGAGATGGGTCAGAGCTCATCTCAGATGGACTGAAAGACTGTGGAACCATGTGCTCTGGTCAAATGGGTATCAGCTTGTTCTCAGAAAAAAAAGGGCATTGAGTTCTTCATGCCAAAGATAAAAACAACCATCCTGACTGATCAGTAAAAAGTGCAAAACCCAGCATCTGTGATGGTAAGGGGGTGCATCAGTGAGTTATATGTATATGAAGATACCATTAACTTTGAGGCATATATTAAGATTTTAGAGAGACACATGTTGCCATTAATGCAACTCTTCCCTGAACATATACGTACTACACCAATGCATGGGGCTACAACAGCATGGTTTAGTAAACACAGAATGTGTGCTTGCTTGGCCTGCTGCCAGTCCAGCTCTATCTTTTGATCTATCTCTTCCATTGAGCATCATGAAGAATGGACAAATTTTCCAATTGCAAAACTACTACAATTAGTTTCATCAGTTCAAAATAATAAAACTCGTCATTGTGAGAAAAAGAGATGGAACACAATTTTGGAAAATATCCCAACTCTTAGGGGCTTGTATATGCAGGCTAGTTCCAATAGGTAAATGCACACTCAATGTCATTGTACATACACAATGACAATAAAGTTCTTTTCTTTTCTTATGCCAAAACCAATCATGACTGGGAGAGCAAGAGAGCATAACTGGTCTTAGAATGGCTCTCCCTCTCTCCATCACACAATGGACAAAATGGACGTTTGTCAGCTGACATAAAAGAATCGACAGTCAGTGTTCGAACAGATGTGACGACACCTTATGTGTCCTGTAGGAATGTGAAAGCTTTTAGGCTTCCAGCTTGGTAGCGTCGAGTGACTGGGGAGAAAATTGTGTAAAAAAATATATAATAAATAGTAATAAAATACAAAAAATAAGTGAAAAAGGTCTAAATCTGAAGAGAGAAATTCACAGCAAAGAAACACAGTCCTCTCCCTGAATCCTCTAGCAGTCAGCCGAGAGTACTTTTATTTCTCTAGATTTAGAAAGTATAAACAAGGACATGGCCAGTAGCTCTTATCTTGCGGTATCCAATTAGTTCTGCATCTTGCACAACTAGAAACAAACACTGAAGTTAGAAAAACTGCACAGTCCCCTGAAAAATTCCCACCACAGTGCTATCTTCAGAGTGCTACAGCCTCTAAAAAATGGACTCGCCCTTGGCGGACCTTGCAATCAGAGCGAGGCAGTGTTGTAGCCTGTTGACAGGCCACAGGCAGGAGTAAAGCTGACATAGCACTCCATGGTTCTGGAGTGTGTAAAGGGAACGTGAGCATCCACTTTCTATTATTGCACATTATTATGGCAGAACAGGGCTGATCTTGCCCTTTCTTTCTCTCGCCCAAACACAAACATACACACAAAGTTTGTTAATACAATGTCAGTAAATTGTGCTATACATGTAATTTATACTAATATCATGTACCATCACTGTTGTAACCAAATTGGTAGTTTTAATATACGTTAATGTAACAAGATGTATTTTAAGTAATTTCAGACCATATATACTGGTGCAAATGCTCACACAATGCAAAGGCTAAGTGCTACAAACAGTACACAGTGAAAAAAGCATTTTGTTGTGAAATTGGCAACCTACATCGTGGTATGCAGCAGTGTGAACAATAGTGTAAAAAAGTGTTTTGTTGATTTCATACAAGGAACACACTTAAACAGGATTTTCTAAGACCACAATTTCTATTTATTTGCTGAACATATTGAGAAAGAAATATTGACCATTTTTTTATAGATCACATTGATGTTAAATTCAGCAAATAAACAATCATTTAAATGTAAATGTGTGTTTCTATGTGCATAATGTGAAAGTAACTGAGCTCTAGATTTAACCCATCATACGTGCACAAATGAAACAGTGGCCAGCTATCAACAGTGCTCAGGGAGCAGTGTAGTGGGATGGTACCTTGCTCAAGGATACCTCAGTAGTGCCCAGGCTGGGACTTGAACCGGCAACCTTCATGTCCATAGGACAATGTCCTTAACACAAGGCTACCACTGCCCACACAGGTTGTATAAATGTGTAGAAAACCCACAAAACATATATGACCATGGGCTCAAACTGCTCAAACAAAGACATGTTCTCTTCCATTTTTTTTTCAGTTTCAAAAAGCATCATGATCATACGATGTCATGATCATTTTGTTCTGACAGTTTATATGAGTGCACACACACGCACACACACGCACACACACACACACACACACACACGCACACACACATACACACACATATTCTAGGCCTTTTTCAACTGAGAATGAGTGATACTATTTGCAAAGTACACACAATTTCTCCTCTTCACCTCATGGCATACAACAGTTAGTCTAGTTACCCAAGTGTTGGTAGTCCATTCATCCTCTGGGTGCAGGGCTCCCTTTAAGGAGGCACTTTTGAAGGTATGTGAAAATAGCATAGCTTAGACTCAGATGCACTAAAGCATGCTGGTAGATTATACTCCTCAGCTGTAACAAGAGGGTTGTTCAAATGTATAGACTCAACAGTGTCAAAGAGCTGCAGGTTTTAACAGCAGTGCACTTAAACCCAGGCTTATTCGAGCAATATTGCAAAGACATCTGTACTTCTACTTTTTACTCAAGCAACAAGTCTAGGCAAGGATCGAGTCTGCCCAAGGCCCTGCTATGATTTGGAATCAATATAAATATGTAACTGAGGATCATAGGGAAATGCAGATGCTCCTCAGTGCACATTAAGAGGCTTATTGTGCCGTGTGGGATTTCTGTTTATGAAATGGATAGTTCTGGCACTATAATCTGATTGGCTGAGCCAGACCAATGAAACCACTGTAAAATGCTTGGTTTATGCAAAGACGGCTGTTCTCAAGTGAATTCTTGATTTATGTGTCATATTTCATGAGTGCCAATATCTCCTGATAAGGGAACTTTGACCAGATCTCCAAGCATCACTCTGCCTTATTCGCCTGTAACCTAGCAACGACAACCAGCCAATAAAAAAGTTTCTAAGTAACAAGCCTTCGGAAAAGAAATGTAATAAACATGTTGTCCTAACAGCAAGCGACACAAGTGAGAAACAGCAACAAAACCCAGCAACGTGAGTGAAAGTACTGTTCCACTGCAACAAAATACACTGACATTCATTAAAACATGCTAAACTAGTCAAAATAAGGAAAGTGTTTGTTGTGTGACTCTATAATATAATAATATAAGGATATTTATTTTCTAGTGTAAAAAGCTTGTCAAATATGAATCTAGTTAGAATGTATGAGGTATTAGCTGATAGACCCTCAGTTGCATTCAAAATTCTTATTCGTACATATCCTCAGGTTTCTGCATTGCCATACTTAATTTTTAGCATTTATATGCAGTAACACTAGATTGGAGTAATTTGTCATTTCTGACTGTTCAGTGGTGCTTGAAAGTATGGGAAACCTTTAGAATTTGCTATATGTGTGCAAAAATATGATCAAAAACATCATCAGATGTTTGTAAATGAAAAGAGCCTAATTTAATAACGTACTTGGTCAGTTATTAATTGAGGTAAACTACAATTTTACATATCAGTGAGTGACAAAAGTATGCAAACTTTGTTTTCAATATCTGGTGTGAACCATTGTGCAGCAATAACTGCAATTAAATTCAAGATGCAAGATGTTTATTTGTCACATACACAGTTATAATAGTACAACGTGTAGTGAAATGTATCCTTAAACACTTAAATAACTTTGTAATGACTACAGTAAAAAAAGTAAGTAAGACAAGCACCGCTCACTGCCTGTCTGCTGGGGAAACAAGGAGTTAAAACCCAAGAGCCTTTACCAAATTACCAGTAGCCACCAGGGACAAGGACTCCACATCACCCAGTTTGACAACCATGCCTATAAGGGCTTTTGCCCAGGTGGCGCACACAAGCACAGATGGCATGACAATGGCGAAGTGTTGCCAACGCCCCCCAGTCAGCTTTACACGGCATGGTCAGTGAGGCAGGACCATTGACCTCCCCCTGCCAGCCCATCCAGGCACTAATCCTTACAGACCTGGCCATTTCAAAATATAACTTTATTCTTCCTTAACCATTCTTTGGAAGAACAACTTGTGTGTGTCGGCTCTGTGTCTTGCTGCATGATCTACTATCCTTTAAAATTCAGTTTATGAACAGGTGGCCTGACATTTCCCTTTATATTGTGCTGGAATATTCTAAATTCCTTTATCCATCATACTTACAATGTTTTACAAATTGGATAATGTTCTTATGCTAAAATGCAGTGTTGTCATTTCACAGTTATATGTGCTTCTCATTTAAACCAAAAAAAGTTTAAAACATTTTTCTAAGTGTCCACATGGACAAGTGGTTTTCTAACTTCAACCTGGTCATATAGACCTTTGTTATTCAGTGGTGACCAGAAAGTGAAGTCATGGACATTACCATTAGCCTATAAAAGGCAATTAGCTGCTTAAAAGTTACCCTGAGTTTTGTGATACTGTACACTGTTACACATTTTGCTTTTGGACTCATCTTTGTTGGTTGATCATGCCTGGGGAGGGTAACAATGTTCTTGAATTTCGTCCATTTGTACACAATCTGTCTGACTGAGTATTGGTAGAATCTAAGCCATTTTACATCCTGATAAGCAACAACATATATTTTTCTAAGGCTTTTCTTTTGTTTTATAATCAGACTCAGAATTATAAAGTTATTCCAGAGGTAACTTCATGCGTTATATAAAACAAGTTACATCTAACACTAGTCACTGAGTGAAAACACATTACTCTAACTTCACCTTCAAATTAACTGTTAATTGTAGAGATTGACAAACTTTTAAGACTAACAAATGCTAAATATTTGATAACTGTCCTGAATAAATAATTGACAGAGTATAAAATTGTTGTCACATTGTTTAAATTGGGTTTTCTATATCTGCTTACAGAATTTCTGCAAAAAAAAAAAAATGTTCAGGAATGGTTTGAGTGAAAATACATTTTCCAGATCTATATTCAATGGAGCATCTGTGGGATGTGCTGGAAAAAGCCATCCATTCCATTAGGGCCCTACCTCAAAACTTACATTAGAGGATCTGCTGCTAACATCTTTGATGCCTTATACAACACACTTTGTGGAGACCATGACTCAGTGGGTCAGGGCTGTTTTGGTGGCACATGGTGAACACAGTACTAGGCAGGTTTACTTAACATTTGTGCACTATATCAGACTGCATTTTGTTCAACATTTTAAAAATGTCACACTCTGTCATGCAAAAAAATATGCCTTAACTGAGGTCAAAACACTGTAATGCACTGGCAACGATTTATAACTGTAAGTGGAAGCTCCATCATGCATTTTCTACTTCTGCTGAAAGTACAACAGAATCCCTGAGGATCTTTTTTTTTTTTTTTTGGATTCCTACAGGAAACAGCTTTTGGACATATCACACTTTACATGAATTACATATTAAAATATATACTTTTGCTCTTGCTGTGATGCTGCAACCATTCTGTACCAGTTCTGTACAAGTGCATGTTCCACCATGAATGATCCACTAAACTAAAGAGACTGCAGAAAAAAAGTAAAGACAACGTGATCGGAAAGGAAAAGTACACTCTCAAAGTGATGACAACAGTGATGAGCAAACCCTTGCTAGCCAGAATAAGAGTTAGCAGCCAAGGCAGGTTTTAACAGAGCACTCTTTTCAGGCGGAGAGCAGCTGAGAAGCTGACATGCATACAGACTCTTGCTCACGCTTTATGCATCTTGCATACATATGGTAAAGCCATATGGGCCAGGTTAGGACCACAAACACTCAAGAGGTTTGCAATCTAGCCTTCCATTCATTAGACATGTCTACATCAGTGCAGTGAACAGTACGTGAAGACGAAATGTTACTGTTCGAATATTATATAATACATATTTTATTTTATTATATTTCATTTAAACCTAATTTCTGGAAAAGTTTTAAAATGCAATTAAAACAAAAAATCTGCAATAATTAAATTCTCTGTAACCTTTATTTAACCAACAAAAGTACAAAGAAATTACTTAAATGGTTTAGCAGGCCAACTTGATTGTATTTTATAAATATATACTTCAATTTAGAATTTGATGGCTGCAACACACAGATTAAAAAAAAAGTTGAGATGGGCAAAAGAAGAGTGAATGGTTTAAAAAAAAATCAATAATATATATATATATAGTATTCAGACCCCCTTCAATTTTTTACTTTTTGTCATATTGCAGCCATTTGCTAAAATCATTTAAATTAAATGTTTCCTCTCATTAATGTACACACAGCACCCCATATTGACAGACAAAAAAAAGAATTTTTTTAATTTTTGCAGATTTATTAAAAAAAAAAACTTCACATGAAATATCACATGATCCTAAGTATTCAGACCCTTTGTTCAGTATTTAGTAGAAGCCCCCTTTGAGCTAATACAGCCATGAGTCTTCTTGGGAATGATGCAACAAGTTTTTTTCACACCTGGATATGTGGATCCTCTGCCATTCCTCCTTGCAGATCCTCTCCAGTTCTGTCAGGTTGGATGGTAAACGTTGGGGGACAGCCATTTTTAGGTCTCTCCAGAGATGCTCAATTGGGTTTAAGTCAGGGCTCTGGCCATTCAAGAACAGTCACAGAGTTGTTGTGAAGCCGCTCCTTCATTATTTTAGCTGTGTGCTTAGGGTCATTGTCTTGTTGGAAGGTAAACCTTCAGCCCAGTCTAAGGTCCTTAGCACTCTGGAGAAGGTTTTTGTTCAGGATATCCCTGTACTTGGCCGCATTCATCTTTCCCTCGATTGC
>JBBPDA010000039.1:18693992-18709439 GCA_037974385.1 Arnoldichthys spilopterus
ACACACACACACACACACACACACACACACACACACACACACACACACACACACATACACACATACACACACACACACACACAAATCCTGTTTAATATTACTGGCAGCTCAGGTAAAATCACTGTAAACACAGTGTGTTTATACTGTAATAAGACAATAACTTAACAACTGTTACTATATAAAATGACAGTAAATACTGTAACATTTCTTTATATCTGTATACTGGGCATGCTTTATTTATAGCTGAAGTACAGAGTGTGTGAACACTACAGTAACTGCAGGGAAAGTCATCAATGTTTGACCTCACGTGTGGGGTTTACACTCTCTATGGCTCAACAAAATACTAATTGTCTTACTCCAGCCATCAGAGCTGGTACCTATGTAGTTCATATATATATATATATATATATATTATATATATTGCCACTGCTGTGCTGACCGTCCACCAATCAAATAATATGTGGTCAGCAGTGGTCCTGTGGTGGATGGAGTATAGGGAGAGAAATGTGAAGTAACAGATCGGCCACCATCTGTAACTCTCTATATATTAAGTGCACCTATATGGTTGGTGTATCTTATAAAATTGTTGTGTAAAAGATAGGGGTGCCTAATAAATTAGAAACTGACCTGAAAACAATGAAATAAAATTGATTGATTTATGCATAGCCCAAAACATGTAAGTGGAAAGAAATATTTTCTCAGATGTTTCAGTGTGGCCACTTGAATGATCTTGGCATGCTCTCATTCACTTTGGTTTGGCACCACATGAGATGCTTCTCTAACAGACTTGCTCCACAAGTTCTACGAACACATGCTTTGGAGCTAAAAATGTTAGTCGTGTTGTGATCATGCATGTTAAAATGTTTCATATTAACCACAAGCAAGTTAAAATGTGTCAGAAGAATCAATCACATTTTTATGCCAGTCTAGGGCTTCTGAAAGTTCTAGATGTGTAGCTCTATGCCAAACATCTCTCTGAATGTAAAATATATGTTAATATGTCCACTACCAGCTTTAGATTTCTATGTTTGATCTAGAAAAGTCAACATGCAATGCAATTAACGTAGTGTTAATATACCACTAGTATTCTATAAGTGTGCTAACTAAAACTAGAATTAATGTGCAGGTGCATTGTTTTTTACATTTTTGACTGATTGACTGATATTTATGGCCTGAACTGTAGGCACACTTCTTATAGACACAGTTAATCAATATAAAAACATATTTTAAACATTTGAGTTTTCTTTGAATACCAACAAGACATTATTCCCAATAGCAATTTTTCAAAAGCATATGAGGCCTTTGTGCTAGCCACTTCAAAGCAGTGCACAACTCTAAGAAATGCAAGTACAGGCAGGAGGAACAAGGCACATGAAGTCTGCATGCATTTGTATGAACTTCAATTGTGTGTTGACTGGTAGACAACCAAAGTCTCAGCTTTTGACCTTATCAGGGCGAATGATGCACAAAGGGACTAATAATAATTCCATGTGTCTGTGGCCTTGTACAACTTTTGAAAAAACAAATTTAAAAAACCCCTAATTGGCAGAGAGTGGGCAATGTACCAGTCATAGTTATGCATAAATGAACACCAAAAACTTTTTTTTCTTTTAATTATAGGCCTAAAAAAAAAAAACCTGAGCATTACGTGCCGTATTGGATTCTCACCACAATTTCTTTATGAATAGAGAGAGGTGTGTGTGTGTGTGTGTGTGTAAAATGGCTGGGGAGATATATTAGAGTGAGCGGAGAAAGAGGGCTGGCTACACTAATGTGCACTTCCTAGGTTAAACAGAGACAGGAGCCAGGCGACACACGCAGGCTTCGTATTAGCCTCATTAGCCAAGTTTCTCACAAGTGCAATTTAAGCCGGCAACCACACTTGAAGCCACCACCCCCCCGGGCATGTAATGGCCAGCCGGCGTGATGAATAGAAGAGGCGTGCATGCACCAAGGCCCTCTGAAGAGAAAGGGGGGGGTGAATACATTGCTGTTCAGAGTGTGATCAAAGCAAGGCCAATGACTAAGCATTAAAATTAATAGGACTGGTTCCCAGGCCTAGATGCTCACTAGGTGCTCGAGCGAGACCGCCATTGCACAAACACAGCATAAAGAAGAGTCCGGCTATGGCAAAACTTACACAGCGGGGCTCTTAGCCGGCAGCACTGAGGGCAGTCTAGAGAGACTGTCCTTCTCTTTATGATTATTGACATTAGAGCAATCTCTCTGTCACTGAGGGTGGCTGCTCTGAATGACAAAAGAAGTTACATGGAGCAGACAGCTCAGACCATGAGGACAACAGTCTGGGGGATAAAGAAATAATGAATAGAGCTATGAAACAGAATCGATCCCATTGGGCCCACAAGGTCTCGATCATCAAAATGTGTTCATGTGGTTTTGTTGAGATGAGTGTGGCCATGGGCAGTAGATGAGTACCCAGTATAGTTTATTTAATTAAATGTATTTTTTTTCCACTAAATGTATTATTGTTTGTGTATTGTTCATTGTTTTTGTGTCCTAGACGAGGTTAACGGTTAGCAACAAAAACAGATATATTTTTCTCAGCTACCATGTTCAGCCTATCTAAGTGAAGTGAAAGTGACTCTTTGTCATTGTGAACACACTCAAGCACCACAACAAAACGTAATCTCTGCATTTAACCCATGCACACAGGGAGCAGCAGGCAGCTACCAACAGCGCCCGGGCAGCAGTGTAGTGGGACGGTACCTTGCTCAAGGGTACCTCAGTAGTGCCTGGGCTGGGACTCGAACCTGCGACCAAAGGCAGTGTCCTAACCACTAGGCCACCACTGCCCACTAGTCTTGTGACATGTTAGGGCACTTGTTTTTTATTGTACCAGTTATTTAATTTAGTTAATAATCTACAATTATTTAACCTTACTGCTGGTAATACTTGCCCCATCCTTAAAGTTCTTCAGCAGTTTTAAAGGTTTGAAGTTCATATTGAACAGTATATATGTATGTATGTATGTATGTATGTACAGTATGTGTGTATGTATGTATGTATATGTACAAATCCCATTTCCAGAGATGGGGTTTTACATAAAATTCAATAAATGTTTGATTTGTTAACTCTCTCAAACTTGTCCAATGTTTTAGCTGATCTACTTAAACAGATTTAGAGTTTGACACCTACAAAATGCTTTAAAAATTGGGACAGAGGCATGTTTACCACTGTGTACACTTCTTAATCATTTGGGAACTGAGAAGACTAACTGTTCCTGTTCTTAAAGTGGAATTTTTGCCCATCCTTGATTGATACAACACTTTCGCTAGCAAACCTATCACACAGACTTTGCGTCTACAAAGCCACACTGTTGAAGTGCATGCAGAATGAGGTCTGGCAATAACCATGGTCCTTCAGTGCCTTGATGGCAGAATATGTCTTTCTTAAATCCCAAAATACACCTTAGCAGGCATATAAACTTTATACCCATGCCGTGAGCGCTAATGCCCCCTCCCAGACAGATGTTGCCTTCTGAAAAAAACATGGACTTATCTGAACACAGCACACATTTCACTGTCTTTCGGTCCATCTGAGATGAGCTTGGGTCCAGAGAACTCACTGGTGTTTCTGTACAGAATTGAGCTTTGGCTTTCTCTTTGTGTTTGAACAAACTTTTTACTCTTATTTTGCTCTGTCCCAACTTTTTTGAGTGTGTTGCAGGTTTCAAATTCTAAATTAGTTCATATTTACAAAATACATTTAATAATAAAAAGTTCAAGAGACTTGACAAATAACATGTTTATTTGATTACTTTTATGGAAATAGTGTTTGTATTTTTATTTATAATTTTTTTTTTTACAGATTCTAAATCAGAAATCACCTATTTTGTCTGCCAAGGGAAGGTATGGCTCCAGATTAACAAGCACCCACTTCACATAACTGATTGGCTTTTGTGGATGTTTTTACTTGAAATATGCAAAATCCTCCCTTAGCATTCGATGCTATATAAATGATGCATTTAAAACTCTTGCTCTCGCTCTCTGTCATTCTGTGAGTGTATGTGTTCCTCTGCATGTATTTAAGCAATAAATATCTGCTTAGTTCATATGACTGGGATGGAACTGATGTATAGCTCTTTATAGCCTTGAGAAACAGAGTAAGCTGAAAGCCTAAAGTAATTTTGAAAGCTTTTTAGTCATGTCATTTCTAATGCGTTCCATTCATAACTGCAAGATCAAAGGTTCAATTCCTTGCATGATGCAGAAAAAAGACGTACTGTCTGTATTTCATCCCTGAATAACATTAATTCTGATATGACATTACATGACATGAGATTTTACTTAGGCTTTTTGATAGCTCACGGACATGGGCCACGCTCAGCAACTCTATGTTTGACAAGAAAAAACTAAATAGTCTGGGCAAAAAAAATCCAATTTACACAATTTTCCACTTACTGCAGATGTAGTCCATCAACCAAGACATGCTTGTTTTCCAAATTGAAAAAAACTTTTGGAGTTACAACTTTAATATTCTTAACAAACTCTACAAGTTGATAGTCACCATTTCCTTAAATCACCTCCACATTTTTTTTCAGTCCTACAAAACTGCATCCAGCTTTTAATGTGGTAAAGACTCTTGAATCTGGCTTAGGAATTAGTTTGACTTACTGGGAGCTAAAAAAAAAAAAAGAATAATATTTAATTTGCTAAAAAACTGCCATTTAAGATAATGCCATGGCTGGAGAGAACTCAATCTTAATCACTTTTCTCACAGTCATTATCACAAAAACTATTTCTCGATCAGCATATCTACTTCTTAGGTGGCCTGATTTGGGTATGCATGTACAACAACAATTTAGGTGACTACTTGCTCCTAGTGTTTGTTGGCAACATTAGACCCTTAGCTCCATTTCTAAACTAAAGTAGCAAAAACTGAACCCCAAACATGTCTTGACTGATCAGGTACATCTAGAGTAAATGGAAAATTTTGCTAATGGGATTTTTTGGCCAGACCTTTCCTTTACATTGTAGAAAGACAAATGGAACTTGGAAGACCGTTATGATTCTTGTCTGACCTCAAATATTTTCTGTTAATTTACTTAATGGGTCATGGAAGAAACATAGTTACATGTTTCAGAAACTGAACTGGTAGCATGGCAAAAACAGACTGGATTCACAGTCTTCTACTGAAAGGAAAGTCTAGAGAAAGATATCTATTTCTTCAGAGATTTGTCTCCGAAGGTGTCAACAGGACACCTCCACAGATAGCGAGGTGTAAAGTGACTGACATTTAGGGTGAGAAGAGACTCAGGACAGAGGACAGAAGACCTGTCCTGGTTTGCCTTTCTCATATTATCCATGGATACAGTGTTCTATTCTACCCAAGCCTCTAAATCACAGTATAATTATCCTTTTTTTTCACATTTTTTCATAGTGTTATAGGTAATTATGAAAACCTAACTTCTGCTCAGTTTACTGGTTCTTCTTGTCCAACACATTTCATTGTACTGTTGAACTTGAACTTAACTGATAATACTGATGAGCACATATTGTATTTTTCATCATATTGTACAATTATGACTATTATTTTTTTTTAGTTTTCAAGGGTCAGATTTCTTAGAAACAGCAAGAACTTACAATGTTTTAAATAAGAAAATTCAACTTTTGAATAGATAGTTACCTTGTAAATTGGCAGTTACAGCTGTGCTTGGAGATAAAAGCATGGTTTGAACTATCAATCTGTTCACAAGTAGAATGAAAGATACATTATTGGATTAGGGTTGATGTAAAATGACCTTTTTTAGTTTAATTAAATGATTAACAGCGAGATGACCCTGGGTTCGATTTCAGCCAGGGTACTTTCTGTGTGGAGTTTATATGTTCTTCCCATGTCTGGGTAGACTGCCAAGATTCAAGAATCAAAGTGTGATTGTCTTATGTATTTTCATTACAATTAAATTCTTACTTGAATGACTCCTTCACAGACTGAACAATTAACAGCGCTACAAAATGACAGTACACACTATACAGTTAGCATAATGACAACGCTAGGCATGACAATTAGCAACAGTACAACATGACAATAAATACAATAAAAAATAAATAAAAATAGAAATCTGTCTGTTTAACTTTACAAATATCAAGCGGCCATACAGCACAGGTTTGAGCATGGATTGTGTATGACAGGCAATCTGTTAGACAACATTGCACTGACAATATTGCACAACATTCAACTCTAAAAATGTATTGTATATTGTAAGCTTGCTGTGTGTTAAACAGTTGGGGTACAGCACTGGGGTAGCTGTCTCTGAATCTTGTTGTGCGTATTCTGATTGTATCCAGAAGGCAGGAACGAGAGAAGTAGCCGTGCTGGATGGCAACAGTCCTTCAGGGCTTTCTTTGTCTTCCTGAGACTGTGTGGTGTAAATGTCCTGAATTGCTGGGAGGGGTGCGCTAATGATCTTACAGGCTGTTTTCACCACTCTTTGCAGGGCTTTCTTGTCCTGAGCAGAGCAGCTGTCGTACCAGAATGTAATACACGCCATAAGAATGAATTCCACAGCACACCTGTAGAAACAGGCGAGGACTGTGGTGGACACACTGAATTTCCTCAGACGCCTGAGGAAGTGAAGGCATTGATGGGCCTTTTTGGTGACAGCTTCTTTGTGAACTGACCACTTGAGGATAGCACTACCCTAAGGAATCCGCCGATAACTCCAGTTTCCTCCCTCAGTCCAAAGACATGTACATTGTCAGCTGAACTCAAAAAGCCCAAACTTAAAAGTGCCATGTGAGTGTGTTTGGCTGTGTGTCTGCCTTGTCCAGGGTGTTTCTCCACCTTTTACCCAATCCATCTAAGCATGGTATGGCAACTGCTTCACTTCAGACCGCAAAGCACTCCAGCAAGCATTGAAAACTGGATCACACATTCCTAGCTGCTCACCAATGAAAACATTTACACCAAATGCTGCTTGAGCAGGGCGGATGCATCCCACACCAACCATGGATTTTTTTACACTTCTTCCATCCTTTATATTATCTGTATATATTGCTGTCCACTGTATATACTGTAACAAGTAGCCATCCCCTATACAATACTTTCTGTAATTTCTCAAAAAAGTCATGGTTATGATAAGTGGCTCAGAAAATTAATGCGTGAATGAAGTATGTATTTATGCAATTATGTAAGTAAATATGTAATAAGTTAAACATAAAGAATAATCTTAAATAGCCCAAAATATTGACCTCTAGAGCAAAAGCACATTTAAAGTACATTGCAAAATGTACTTAACCAATCTACCTCAAAAGGAAATGGTCTGCATTCACAATCAGTTTACATATAAAACCTGGAGACCCGCTGCTCTTATACACCTGATTCAGCTCAAGGAGGATTTTATTAACTGGTCATATGTATCGGGTGTAGAGAAAACTGCAGTGCGGATGGATCTTGGATTTTGGAAACAATACTTAATACATAATGGTTATATAACTGCATATACAGAAATAAAAGGGCACATGCTGTTCTCTGCTTCTGCAGTCAAACTAGCACAGCATGCTGACCATCTGGAGATGGACTGGCCATGGAATGGCTGCTCATGCCCAGGACACTTGCTATGGTATCAAGGATGTTTAAAGTTACATTGTTTTTTAATTGCCCTTTATTGTGTGTTGAGGCTGGAGTGTCAGAGTAGCAGCAGACCTGGGGAACAGCAAATGCTTATTTAATGATAATTGCATTTTAATGGCAGCTTAATGGTGCTCAGTGTCCCCATATAGTCGCTGGGAGGAGCTGTAAAAAACACACAGGTCACATGGCCGCCTTCTTTAAAAGGTGCAGACATTTGGTGTTAACCATTAGAAGAAAAGAAAAGTCATTTTCATTGGACACTCAGATGTGCAGGATTGGACATTCCAAGTCTCCAACTCAAGTCCGGATATACTAAGCCTCTTACATCAGTTTCAGGCACAAATCGGATGCATTCTGCCCGGCATGATGCAATCGTAGATGAGCAGTTTAGGGCATATGTGCAAGGTAAACCACAAAATGTGCTTCCCTTCTTCATGCATATGCATCAGAGGGAGGAACATGGGGAAGCCGTGTAAAACAGTGGATGGAGATCTTACACATACGGCTGACTACATGTTCCATCCTACGAACCATTATTAAAAAAATAAATTAAAAAAATCAAGTTTCTGAGGATATAACCATTAGACATAATTTCTTTGTACTTGTCAGTTAAGTTAAGGTTTAAGAAAACTTACAAATTGGATATTTTTGCCCCCATAGTGTACATTGCATTGTTGGACTGGAAATGAACTGTGATATTTTTAATTACCATGATATTTTTTCTCTGTAACTCAAATTTTATCAAAAAGAAATTGATTCAATTAATGAGTTGCTAGAGAGCATTAAGGAGTAGAAGGGGAGGAGAGGAGACTTCTCTGCTGAGAAAATAATTCCCACCTCTCCCAGACGGACAGCACAATGCCACTGGCCACTTTCCCCTGAAGCGTACCATCAAACTGGTGTGATTTGAAACGATAAACACTAAACGTTCTTACACATCCAAGCTGAATAATACAGTCACTTTAGGATCATCTTTACATTCAGAGCTTTTATGTTTTCACTGTAATACATTTAAAAGTGGATCAATTAATAAATCACACAGAACAATCACAGCCAACGCAACTCAAAAGCAGAACACATACAACTGAAAAACTCACACCTGCTGTTTGTCATGCAACGCTGCATAACAAGTCTTGTAACTATCAAACATACTTCACACGTGTCAGTCGTTTTAGACGGATTCCTGAAAAATTTGTAACACAAAACTGAAATAAAACAACATTAGTGTACTAAACACTTTTGATGTTTTTATGCTTAGGGTTAAACTGGCCTAAAACATAAGTTTTAACACATTTAAATCACATAAATATATTTCATCAGCGTTACTGAAGAAAAAACAACACATTTCATAACTAAGGCAGAAAAACAGGCACAATTTGCATTTATCGGCTACTGTAAAAAGGGGCTTAAACCCTAAACGTAAGCAATTAGTGTGCTTAATAAACGTTACGTTCAGATGCACTGTGGATGCATATTGTGGTCACAATAAAGCTGCTCAGTCAGCACTGTTCAGTAATTGAGTTATGAGTGTACCCACAAGTGCAATACATTGCAACATTCTCCATTTTGCCAAATCACAACTAACAGCGGCTTGTTTTTGTCGTGCGTTTATCTTGGGATCATCTGGATCCCCTCCAGGGTGACCTGAAGTGGATGAAGCAAGCAAATTACAAAACCAGCGTTTAAGTGTGTTGATTCTCTAGAGACCCCACTCATTTCGTGGTCAATTCGCCTGCAGGGGAGCTGAGCGCTGACCTCGAATGCCACCGATTTCTTCTTTTTGTTTAAGTTGTGCAACTTAAAAGCTGACTCAGGTGACAAATCAATAAAAGTGCACAATTGAGGTGATTAATTAGGGGGCTGAGAAAGCTCTGCGGAACAAAACGCCACAGACCGACAGTCTGAAAGGCTCTAGGACTGTAGTGCACAGGCCGTTAATGCATACAGTTCTTCACAAGCCCTCAAGCACATGCGCGCTCACCCAAAGGATGTATACCGCTTTGATAAATTACACCTATACCCCTATACCTGTACAAGTTGTTTGAAGTCCGAACAATGTTTAAAGACATCACCTGAGGGCTTTGAGGTTTAACTAGAGCCATGCATTCGATTTATATGAAGCTGCAGCAGACACACACGCACACATTTTGCTTTCCTCGTCAGGGCCTGGCTGTCAGAGACATGTGTAAATCCTGCAGCTATGCTGCAGCCCTAATCTCCACCGGCTCCTCATACTAACAGACAAATGGATTCAGGACCAGAGGGCTTTACAGAGAGGCATAACAGTAAATTCTTTTCTGCTAAAATTATTCCCCATTTGCCGAGGCTAAACTGCGGCCATGTCTCACAGGAAATACAGCGGGGCCTGGGGGGAACGCGGGTGGGCCGCCAAAGAAGCAGCTCGATGGCGGCCCCGGAGAACAGGGCTTGGATATACAGTTGGTGAATAACATTAAACATAAGCAGCAGAGCAAGTACTACCCTCCTTTACACTTCTGCTCATAAATCTGGGCAGCAAAAGGACCCAAGGAAAACAGTGCACAGAGTGTGGGCTACCTAGATTTAAAGCACTGGTTAATGCATCATGATGTGAAGCGCACCGTATGTGGCTCAGAGTGTGTGCGCAGGGATGAATAATCGGGGCGCCATTTCCGAGACGTGAACGCGTGGCTCGCGTGCTATTTCCAGTCCGCATTCTAATGATGGTGTTTTCAATTTGCTCCACTTCTTGCCGCAACGGGAGTCAACATACAGCCATCTGAGTAAGGCCCCTATCCTGAGCAGGTTGCGGAACAGCAGGAGGGCCTAAGCAACGACAAACAGAGTGGGCCTCCCAGTGCAGATGAGACTGGAGCGCGTCCCTGCCTGCAAAGCCAAGAATAGAGCTGACCTTCTTGGAGCGGGGTGATAACTCACGGCCTTCGGGGCGACTGCCACTGTTCCCCCCCATCAAATGCAGAGAAAGATGGCGGAGTGGCTCAAGAAATCGAGTCTACGTTTGCGTGAGTGCGCATGTGGGCGAGCATGATGTTGCAACAGGGGAATTAGGTGGCTGAGTGGATTTTATTTACGTAATGCATCCATGAATACATTATTTTGCATGATTGCATTTCTTCGGTGGCGTATTGTTGTGCAGAAAAAAAAAAACCTTCAGCATCTATTCTATTTCTGTTGGATGTTCTTTTATTCTGGGCAGTGATACGATTGACAATGAGATGACTAAATGTTTATTGCGATGGGGGTGGGGGAAGTTGGGGGGGAGGGGGGGGTTGCACGTGTCCAGTTGTGTCACAACTATGACAAGATGACAAAATATTAGGTTGCTGAGTCGGGGGTGGGGAGTGGTGGTGGGTAGGTTGGCTGCCAATTTTTACATGCCTCAGCATGCCAGTATACTCTGTCAAGAATATGTAGTGACTACAGTCTCTTCTAATTTATGACAGGCAAGATGTGGAAAAGAAAAAGCTAAAAGATAGTGGTATAATTCCCCCCTCTTAAATAAGTCTCTACTAGTGAAGAGAAAGTGACTTTGACATTGTGAACATACTCAAGCACCACAACAAAATGTGACCTCTGAATTTAACCCATAACACGTGCATATGTGGAGCAGCTGGCAGCTATCAGCAGAGACCCTGGAGCAGTGTAGTGGGATGATACCTTGCTCAAGGGTACCTCAGTGCTGTCTGAGCTGAGACTCAAACCTGTAACCTTCTGGTCTCAAGGGCAAGGTCCTAACCACTAGGCCACCACTGCCCACCCGTACTACAGCCTTTGTTTGGCCAACAATTTGTAAAAGGGGTTGTAGGAGAAATATGCAGCATTGGAAGCGTATACAAGGTGAGAATATTTATGCACATAGCAAGGTTGTTAGTGAGGACACTTTACAGTGCAAATATGAGGATAGCCAAGTTGCAACATATACATGCTTCAGCAGCAGTGTTATCAAACTCAAACAAAGGTCCAGAGAAGAATTTCCATAATTCTGTTGACCAAGCATCTCACTTCTGTCTAAAGAGCAATATACTCATGTCTAATACGCCAGTCGCATGGCAGCAATTTTTAGGCCATTTTCAATCTTAACACACCTGAAATGCTCACTACTTTAAAAGCAAGAGCTTCAGAGAAATTACATTTAATTTAGATGAAAGTAATATTTTAAAAAAATAATAAAAACTTCATAGTTTAATTTACCTACAAAAATTAAAGCAACACTTCTGTTAAGGCAAACCGAATATTAATCAGCCAAGCGAAGCACTGAGCTGGCAGAATGTTGAGCATCATGAGCAGTTTTTGTGGCAGTACCACAGACCATCAGAATGTTCACTTCATGATATTATAAACCAAGTACTGGGTTGAATCAGGCTTTCGGATATAGACGCTTCATATGTAGGCACAGTGAAAGTGAGTAATTATTTGTCATTGTGAACACACCACAGCACAACACACAGTGCACCACAACAAAATGTGCCCTCCACATTTAACTCATTCAAGTTGGAGCAGTGGGCAGCTGACATGGGCAGCATCTGTGGACCAGTGCTTGGCCTTGCTCATAAGTACCTCAGTGGTACCAGTCTGGGATTTGAGTCAGCAACTTTCAGGTCACCATTACACCACCACAGTGAGGATGCGATTAAAAGAACGAACCCTGATGAATGAAAAGCAAGAAAAGACTCATACAATTAATAGTGAAGATAATTAAATATTAATTGCCTTACCTTTTAAATGGTAAAATCAGTGCAAATAAGATATTTATATATAGTGAAATTTCTTTGACCAACAGATATTTTGTTCCAAAATATAACAAGCAAAAATTGTGTCACAGTGTGCGCATCTGGTCATCATTTGGTTCTGCTGTGAAAATAATTACACTACAGGGAACACACCCACACATTTTTAATGCCATAATAATTACTGTATTTATTGAATGGAACATTCTAAAATATGGGAAATAAAATATTAATGGCACATTTTACATTTGTTTTTATTTTATTACATTTTTTTTTTACTTTTTAGCAGTTGTTCTAGATGTATTAATTTATTTCTTTTTTGCAGTGGGCAATGCAATACTCCATAGTACAGTTCATAATAAGATTCACAACCAAAAACACCTGCATCCTGGTTGAATCCTTGTTCCTTTTTGCACAAAAAAACCTTGAAAGTGGGTGGCATTCTCTCCAAGTCATAATTTTCTTCACAATGTTAAGGTGATCGTCTGACTCAAATGATGATTTGTCAAGATTGTGCTTGACCAGCCAATGGTATGTAATACTCATACACCCCCTGGTTTGATACACTTAGCACTCTAGTATGAAGAGTAACCAGAACAGCTACACAGGTACAATACAACCTAATTGGCAGTGGACAAAATGCATCAAGATGGATATTTTATTGTATCATAGACACACAGCCCAGTGGAGAAAAACCATATGAATTCGAGTGAACACAGAATTATCTCTACTGTAAAGAAAAACAGGAGCACTACATGGTTTCCACTTCTATTCCCAAAAAATAGTTTATTTAGTTAGATTGCTCACATGGTTGGCAATGCTTCATTTCTTTGTGCCTGTGCCTTTAACACAAATAAAAGTTAACAAGTAGGATAAATGTAAACGCAGAGTGAAGCATGAGTCATTAAATCTGCAAACAATTAAGGGTGGGGGTGGGGGGGGTATGTGACAAACCAACTCTTACTCATAAGTCTTTTGATAAGATCAAAACAAGCAGCTAAATTAAAAAGCGGCATAAAGGCTTTTGATAATCAAATATTAATGCAGACACCACTCTAAGTACAGGCCATGCTCTCTGGAAGTAAGGCCTTCAATTGCATCGAGCTGTGAGACGCAATATAATGCATCGCCTGCGAAATAATCCCCCTTACATCTGGAGAAAATATTAATGAATTAAAGCCCAAGCCTTTAAAAGCTTTAACCCTGCTGCATTATGCAACTGGAACCAATGCGAAATACTGTGTATAGATGCTTCCTTCTAACTTGCACTATAATTGGCAATTAAGCATAATGAGGCCAGGCAACTCGGCTGTGGAAGGAAAGAGGGCTGGCGCCTGCATCTTGCTGAATTTATGCCTCCTTAGAGATAACCTTGACACAGGTCTTTTTATGTAGGCCGGCACGGGTTTGGCCTTGCATGAGTTATTATTTACGTGGATTGACTTTGACCAGCGTATCTAGGGCCCTCTCAAAAATCATTCTTGGCTGGAGATGAGAGAAGTGAGCGGGGCGAGAGAGAGAGAGTGAAAGAGAGAGAGGGAGAGGGAGAGAGAGAACCCCAGAGGACAAGTCAGAGCAAGGGGAGAGATGAGACATATTGTGATGACTGTGAGTGACATTGCACGGAGGACAACTCGCTCTCGGATAGCAGTGGCAGGCATTTGTTCATTAAAGTCTCCAGCATGGGTCCCACAGCTATGGCGTTATTTAAATAAATATGCAAATGACTAAATTTCTATTCAAAGGCTTCTTTTGACTTCAACAAGGTTTCTAAATAACCCAGGGGACACGATTCTTTCCGTGTGAATAGACCCAACTGTCAGTGACTTGAAATTAACATGTAAAAATTGTTTGAAGTTGCTCATGTATTTTCTGCTATCTCTCCCTCTGATACGCCACGAGAAGGGAGGAGGGGCAGAGGCAGCCTCGCTTTAAAGGTTAATGCAATTATGCAATCGGAAAAATCCCCCTCGAAACATGGCAGCGACTAATAAAAGAAACATAAGAATGAAATAATTCCGCTTTCATCCCGAAGCAGGCTCTGACTCATTTGCCAACCAGAAGGAGGGAAGATTTATCCAAAATAAGCAAACAAATGAAACAGAAGCTCCAGAAACAGAAGATGGAAGTAGCACTTTTTTCTGAGTGGTTAGACCGGCTCAGCAGTGAAAAAAATCCCAGTACCCAGCACCAGGTCACTAACATAACAGAACACACAATGATGATCACTTGATTGATTGAGAAGGCGGCATCTGCCAAGTGAACAGTCTGTTCTTGAATATGATGTGCTGGAAGCAAGAAAAATGGGCAAATGTAAGGATATAAGTAACAATGATGGCTACATAATTGGGTCAAAATATTTACAAAACAGTAGGTCTTGTAAGGTGTTCCCTGTCTGTCTGAAGGTTAGTTCCTATCAAAAGTGGTGAACCAGCGACAGGGTCATGAGCACCCGAGGCTCAGTGAAGTGCACCACTGTAACATAAATTGCTGAAAAAGTTGATGGTGGCCATGATAGAAAGCTGTGGGAGCAAACAATGCATCACAAGCTGCATGGCTGCAAACCAGCCAAACCATATGTCTGCAAGCACCTACAACAGGCACATAAGCATTAGAACATGATGGCACTAAAACTTGGTCTGATTATTTACATTTTATTTTTAAATATAAAGGGTCCGCTGCTAACCTCTTGGCACCAGATCCCACAACACACCTTCATGAGGTGTGCAGCAGAGCTGACACAGTCACTAGCCCATTGGCACTTTGGAAATGACACAATAGACCCGACCCAGCATTCATTCATTCATTCATTCATTCGTTCATTCATTCATTCATTCATTCATTCATTCATTCGTTCATTCATTCATTCATTCATTGGTTCATTCATTCGTTCATTCGTTCGCTCGTTCGTTCGTTCATTCGTTCGTTTGTTCATTCATTCATTTGCGAAACATCTTCTTCCATTTAGGGTCGTGGGGAAGCTGGAGCCAATCCAGGAGACAAACCAATCGCAGGGCAACATAGAGACATACAAATACTCATGCGCACTCACACCTAGAGGAAATTTAGAGTACTCATATAGCCTATTGCAAGTCTTTGGACAGTGGAAAGAAGCCCATGCAAATAA
>JBBPDA010000039.1:18722187-18740312 GCA_037974385.1 Arnoldichthys spilopterus
TTTATTATTTTTCTTTCTTTTCTCTTGCTTGTTTTTGCTATCCAGTGTCAACCAGAGGAGGATGGGTTCCCCCTTCTTGATTTGTTCCAGCCAGTTTGTAGAGCATGTTTCAGCCCATTTTGTTGTGAGCTTACTATCACACCCTTCTCTTGCATTAAACAAGCTGCAGTGTGAAATCTTAAAAAAAAAAGTTTAATATTAATTTAAAAAGTATACGTTAGGCCAACATTTTCTATTGTGTACTTGCTAAAGCAGAAAAATTCAAATCTAGCTGCAGTGTGAAATGAGATGTTACTTAACAACCTTTGTAATAAGTGACAGTACAGTTAGTGTGCTTCACATCCAACTTGATTTTGCTTTCAGAACTAACTATTGTGAAAATATCTGATATACCATGAATAAATAGCAATATCAATAAAAGTTATACCCACAACCAAAGGCATAAGCACAAAGTCTCAGGTTAAAAACTGTCTTAGTAAAATAACAAAAAAAACTAAAAGGCTGTGTTCACATTACACGCCTTGTTGCTCAATTCTAGAGTTTTGCTTTGATCTTTTCTTCCTGTGTTGATAGTCATCTGCGCTTTTTGGCAACCCATATATGTCATTAGCAAGCAGACATTCTAATAATTAGTGTCACATAAATGATCCACCAGCATGCATGGCCATGTATGGAAAACATGTTTAATCAATGACCACATATATAAGCAGCTTAGATCAAATCTGAAAATGTGAGATATTTGCATCTACATAGGTCTGAAACATTTGATCTATTAGACCCCTATCTTTAAGAACAGAGCTGGCAAGTACCTAGAGGTCTGTCATTTTACCAGGTACATTTACCATATCAGTGCATTTTGTAGGGTTAGATCTTTCCTTTACTTAACTCAGATCATTCGATGTTATATTTATATTGGACTATTCTCAGCACAGTAATTACACCGACATGATATTGGCTATTGCAGAGTATGTTTTATATATGTAAAAGTTGTTAAGCACTATGTACATTTAGTCGCCATGTTATTAGACATTACTTCTTTGTTTGTACACCTTATAGGCGTACAGTTAGAGACCAAAGCTTTCCTTTTTCCATGCATAACTTACTTAATCACTGGATACTCTAGACCGAGGTATCTTATACATTTGTACCAGGACAAGACACACCAATATACTGTTACTATGTTAGTGCCAAAACTGAGAATCGGCCACCATGCTATGATGGTCCTGTTCCATTAAAGGACAGCATAGGAGCCACATACACAAAGAGAGCTCTTTTTGGAGTATAAATGTGGTCAGTATTGGTTTTGCTGTAGCCAGTAGATTCAGTTCTACGAGCTAATGCACATCATTTTCTGACTGATTGTCTAAGGCGGAGCACTCAGAAAGCTTGATCCTCATGGACTACGGGACTAAGCACTCTGTTTAAAGGAAATCAATAACCCTTCCCAAACAAATGCTGCCTGGGAGGGCTTGGCAGTTTTAGAATTCAAAGAAGGAGCAAAAAGAGCAGAGGGTCACAATATTGCCAAAATAGATACATTTACCCTGCAAAAAACATGAAATAGATTTGTATTCACTTTACATTCAAAAGTGAGCAGTACCATATGTATCCAGAACGTATACTTAGCAAGTTCTTTTTTAGCATTCCTGATATTTATTACACCAGACATTTTAATGCTGATTTATCTATTTTCTTGACATTGGAAAACCGTGATCTAAACACAAGTTTACATATATATATAAACTTAAGAAAAAAAATGCATTTGATTTTGAGAAGAAAATGTTTTTAAAAAGGTAAAGTTAGGAAGCTAGGTTAAAATTAGGAGTCAAACAAATACACAAAATATTCCACATAAAAAAGGAATACATTTGAAAAATATATTGACAAATCTTATTATTCAAAAATAAACTAAGAATGCTGATCCTCTTATAAAATAGATCTTTTCTCTTCAGTAGAAAATTTGCCTGCTTAATATCTGCTAGAGTAGAAAGAGCCCATTATGCTATCCCTGCCCTATCAGTCTTTAACTATATGTCCTTGGCAACACAATTTAAGGCACTTTCATATAAGTAAAGCAAATATTATCCTTGTAAAAAAAATTGTTAGCATGTGTATTTCCTCATTGTTTCTTCTTGTCCCCATGATAAGACATACAAATACCCAAACACTCTAGCACTAATTCTAACACACTGAACAGTTAACAGAGTGCTCAAGCACCTGTGCACATAGTAGCAGGACATCCAGAACCAACAGTGAAGCAAATAAATGTTGTTATTTGGGGTTTAAAGCCATTATTTACTGTGTTTTCAAATTATTTCCCAGACCAATTTGTTGATCTGCACGTCATCACCCTGTACATGACAAACAAATGCAGGAATATGTTTTAATTTTTCAGTTAAGGACAGTGTTATTTATTAGGGCTAAGGGGAATCAATCTCTCCTACCTCATTTTCGCATGAATAAATTTCCTTTAATACAATCACTGCGACAATGTGAACTGAAAACAATAATTGTGTTCATGTATTATATTTTATTCATGCTGAAATTATGTATACAGTTTAATCAAGTAAAATCAGTGCATTTTTTTCTTTTTAATATCTCCTGAGCTCCACAAAAATATTTTAAGATGTATGAATATAGATTGTATACATTAATATCACTGCTAAATGCACAAGTTCAAGACTTTGCTTGAAAATGAGGTATCACAGTTATGCTAAATTGGTTCTTTGACTGCAAAGGATCTCTGACTTTGAAAACCGACAACATACGGATTTTGTGCAAGTCCTAAAAGTAGACAAACAGAGCCCAAATAAACAAATGAGATATATAATATTAAACTTGGTCATTTTTATATTGGGAAATGATCCAGTATTTATTTCAAAAAAAGAATATCATCAGATCAGATAGATTGTTTAGATATGGCTAATATTTTAAAGCAATATTTAACCATCCATTTCTTGTGCTGTGGAATAGTGTTTAGGTAACCCTGGAATACCATGATACTGATTGTGGTTTTTAAAGCTGTTTTATTATAAAAACATAATATAACATGGAGCAAGCCAAGGAGATGTCTAAGGACCTCAGAAAAAGTGTTGCCGTCTCTAAACCATCTCTAAAAATGCACAATCAGACAGACTGAATACAAATGGAGAACATCTGACACTGCTGTTACCCTCTCCAGAAGTGGTGCTTAATAGTGTGCAAGGTCAAAAAGGAACCTAAGAAAGCATTGCATTTCTGTATAAGAACATTTTCCCATTTGTAAAAAATTGTAGTGGTAATATCATGGTCTGGGTGGGTTGTGCTGGGCCAGGACAGCTTGCCATCATTGATAGTATGATAAAATCTGAATAATACCAGTGATCTCTTAGGCTGAATGTCAGGATATCTGTCTATAAACTGTGTCTGAAGATAAATGGGTCATGCAGAAAGACAAAGACCCTAAGCAAACAAGGGGTTCTACCAAGGGTTTAGAATGACTAAAGAAAAATAAACTTAATGATTTGGAAAGGACAAGTGGAATGTTGTGGAAGGAGTCACAGCAAGCAGTTCAAGTGAAGGAACCCACCTACATTCTAAAGCTGAAATTTTTCTGTAGTGAGGAATTGGCTAAAATTCCTTCAATGTAATGAGCAGAACAAACAATCAGTTACCACATAAATTTAGTTAGAAATTAGTCATAACGGAAACTGAAAGCAAAGCATTACATACTTTGGTCAATAACAGATACATAATATTCAATTATTTTCATTAATAAATAAACATGTAAAAATATGTATAAATATGTATAAATATCTTTATCTCACTTGTTAGCTCTTGTTCTCTTAATCTATGTATAGGACTGATGATCTGATTGTATTTTATGCCATATTTAGAAATATAGTAGAGGTTCCAGAAACTGTGAAGCACCATTGTACTTCAATAAAATCTTTTTTTTTTCCAAATGAAGTCTCGGCAACACAGCATTACCTGTGATTAAAGAATGTTTTTTTTTTCTTTTGGCACAATACACTGAAGAAAAGAAAGAAGGTAGTAAGAGTAAGAATTTTCCTAAACTTTCCTAAAATAATACTTTTTTGAAGAATTCTTCTTGAAAAGAAACTTACCCATTAGTTGTTCTATTTCCCCACAGAACTGCTTTCGATTTAATAACAAAACCACAAAAAAATGCGTAATTCATTTTGAAATCCAAATTGGCCAGCATGAAATCTGGCATTCCTAATCAATTTTTTTCACCAATACTCACTACACGTTTCTATTATCAACCTCTATAAACATGTACTTCTGTAAAAGTTTTATAAAAACTTAGAAGCAGAAGATGAAATCTGCCCTTTACTGGTTACTAGACTCTTCAAATGGCAGTCATTCATTATGGATTATAAGAGTTTAATAAATCTCTAGGCTAAACTGAAGCTGGTGTTTACACCAACACTACAGGTGACCTTCTCTCAGATCTTCAGTAATTAACGTTATTTGCACAAAAACACCTGGCACAGGAATCCTAATTACCAGAACAAGAGCAATAAGTAGAAATGACTGAGAAAACCATGGTCATGGGGTTAAGGGTGTAGCACATATTGATTCATTGGTTGTCTAGTAAATGCTAATTGTTTCTAAATTAACTAGCTATGTCTACAGTACTGGTATAATGAGTTATCAACAAAATGAACCAATCCCAAGTTAGGAGTGTGTGTTGAATTTTATAAATTAAAAAATGGATGGATCAAATGGAAATTTAAAATAAATAAATACATAAATAAATAAAACACACCTTTCTTCATCAAGATATCACCATAAACATTCCATAATACATGATAAAGTTGTAAATAAAAAACACACTTTTAAACAGTAAACTGTGATTTCTAATATGGGATTAAAGCCATTGTTGGAAATCCTAAAAAGGGTCCTGGTTTTTACTTCAGTAATTGAGATTTGCAGTGCACGTACATCCTTACCCTGATTTCTTTCGCTTTTCTACATGTGTGGAAACAGAACTGGATAAAGATGAGGCTCCCAGTCAGCTCCACGTCCCCTGTCTCATAGCACCAGTCTGCTAATTCTAGCTCCTCCTGGTTATACAGCACAGCTGAGGCTCAGTAGTGGACTTTAAGAACCATCTCTGCTACTTAGATACCTAAACCCAATTGCAGACTACAGTAAGTACACCCCTTCATGGCAATGCTATTCCCCAATGACTGTGGCGTCTATAGCAGGATAACGTGCTCAGCTACACAATTTCTTGCAACAAGTGTTCAGGAATGGTTTGAGGAACACAACAAAGGCTTCAAAGTGTTGACCTGGCCTCTAAATTCTGCAGATCTCAAACTGATTGAGCATCTGTGGGAGATGCTTGACAATCTAGTCTGATCCATGAAGGCCCCACCTCACAACATAGAGGACTTATAGTGATAAAGTCTCAGTCTCAGAGGTCTTGTGGGCTCCACGCCTTGATGGGTCAGAGCTATTGGGGACTTGCACAATATTAGGCCAGTGGTTTTTAAGTTCTAGCTGTTCAGTGTATATTCTCCTGACTATACACCAGGAAGAACCATTCAATCGACTTTCTGTTTGGTATCTTACTTTCGACCAACAGCTCACTAGAGGTATGTTAGTGCTGCCTGCATCATTTGCATGCACTGAAGGAAAACTATAGAAATAAATACATGGAGAAAAAAATGAAGCATAAAAAAATAAAATATGAATTCAGTATTTCTACACATATGTATGTGCTTCCTGAATTTTTTGCCCATTTCACTCTTATTTATTTATGATCTAAGGTTCATTATTTCTTTATTAATTACACAGTATTTGTTTTCATTCATTTATTTTCAATGTGGCATGTGCTTCACCAGTTAAACTTTAAATAAATCTAATGCTAATAGGAAAACTGTGGCGAGAAATCCGTATTTAATGTGCTGAGTTGTGAGTTAATGGTGAGCTGGGAGTTAGCTGCGAGTTCCTAATGTCTGAAATATATAAAAATAAATCTGATTACTGTACATATGGACACTTATTATTATATATTATATATAACAACTATTTGCAAACATGTTGAGCAGATTACGGCCCTGATTTTCTGCAGTAAACAGATCATTATGTAAACACACTCACTGTTAAGTTGGAATAGACTATCGAGGACCATTAGGGTTCCATATGTAAAAAAAAAAGTACATATACATGTAATGTACATGTACATATGACACTATAATACATACAACTTTCACATTTCATGAGCTGCACTGCAGAAAATCCAGTTAAACTAGACCCATTATGCTCTGTTTGTAATGAAACATGTAATTGGTCTGTGTTTTTTAGTACTGATGATATTTATAATATGCTCGGAAAAATGCTGTGTGACATTATTTATGTCCCAATAAATAATAAATATCTTGTTATTGCCTAGCCAATGGCCACTGTCCACATTAATCAATCTTAAGTATTCCTTTGCTGTGAAACATGAGCAAACCAACCAATCAGCACACCAATTACCTGAATTCAAAATCAACTTTGTCCCGATGTGGATTTTCAGAGAGGAATTTTACAGTAATGTAAGTAGATCTGGCATTTGAACCACATTATATTTGGCTGCTTATGAATCAATTAACCTTTATCCCATACACGCTTGGTAATTAACATAGCTTTCCAGAAATCCAGGTCCATACACCTAATGAACAGGCTGAGGTTGGAGTTGTAGTTAAATCCAATATAAATGGCTTCAAATGGGCCTTCATGACATTATCTTCTGTGCAAAAGAGTTAAACACAGTACCATACCCCCTGACATTAACAGGCAGTCTGAAAATGGGAAAGATTCTATTTAAGCATACCGTGTAGAGTAAAGGTGCTTGTCCAAGCTTCAGTAATGCAATTTTATTGGTTACATTCATCTCAGCTCTGACCCGTCTCAATTCTTCAGAACTTCCATACTGTACATCCACCACTTCTGCCTTAGGAGATAAAAAAGGAAACACAGATTAGAAATAGATTTTTTTTCAGCCATGAAATGTCAGCTGGACTCTGAAAGGGCTTTGCACATCCTCTGACAGAATCTTTTCCTTCTTAATGTTACTGAGTGTATGGCTGATGACAGAACTACTTACTGAAATTGTACCTCAAATTTATCAGCAGCACTGACCCATATTTGAAAAATAACACTCACACCCTGAGGTAAATTCAGAATTGCGGTCTAAGACTTACAATGATCAAAAAGCCATATCATTTCATTTAAAATATACATATCATTTTGACACTGTGAGGCCATATAAATACAAAACTACTTAAAAAAAACAGCAGGTTAAAATTCTGGTTTGAAAATAACATCTATCCAACACAATTATTTGTGCAACAAAAATCTTGTCAAAAATGATAAATTATATGTAAGCTTTCACCCCTAAAGAAAATAAATTAAAACTTCCTCTACAGTGATTTAATTAAAATATGGCATTTTTTTCTGCAAAGTTTAGTGCAAACATTTTCATTTAACATTTTCAAAAGAACAAACAAAAGATATGTACCATAATTTTGGCACAGACCATTTTCTGCCTATTTTCAATTCTTTATTGTTGATTTTATTTATTTATTTATTTTTGTACATCAAGCCGAACGTGTTCCACACGGCAGTGTTAAATCATGCTTAGAAGCATGACGAATCATTGTGAACACACTTAAGCACCACAACGAAATGCAAACTCTGCATTTAACCCATCACACGTGGAGCAGCGGGCAGTCAACAGTGCCCGGGAAGCAGTGTAGTGGGACAGCACCTTGCTCAAGGGTACCAACAGTTGTCCCCGGGCCGAGACTCGAACCTGCGACCTTCAGGTCTGAAAGGCAGCGTCCTAACCACGAGGCCACCACTGCCCATTATGTGATGCGTAAACCTTGTTATTGACCTTCGTGTTGAAATAGTCCATATGAAAGCTAAGGAAAAGTTAAGGCGAGGTGCTATTTAAGGGCTGCGGAATATGATCCAATGTTCATTTTACACAAAGCCTGAAAGAAAATTTAATGAGATTCCTGAGAGGAGAGAGCGCATCCCGTTTGGCTTGTTGGAACTACATGAGCACAGACGTCCAAACTCTATCACGTGTGTCAGCGATGGCATCATACAAGAATCCTGTCTGACTCGACACTAGCGGCAGATGAATTGGAAAACAATGAGATTTGCACAGCGAGGCTGTCATTAAGGAAATGAAGTTAAAGAGGGTGTGCATAACACAAAATGCTTTGGCATTGTTTCACGAGCCATCTCACACCCACTGCTGTGCAGCAAGAAAAAAACAATTGTTTTCTCATTTGCTTGATTGAGGACCAGAAAGAAATATACACTCAACAATTAAACATTATTTTGAGGAGAGCGGTAAATGTCACCACGATCTGTGAGCGCTATTAAGAGTTAGACAGAGGGAGCAGGGACAGAGGAATGCATAAGACCAATTCTTCAGATACATTAAGCCCTTAAGTGATGATGCTGAAATGCAATGATGCACTGAAAACAGTGGAGCACAGCTGAGCATTTTGGAAAATATGAAGAAAAAAAAAGTCTCGTCACCTCATTCTTCAGAAGCATAAACCACTTAAGTGTCCATAAAAGGAAACATTTTCTGACTTTGCCCTCTAGTAAGTACATCATCTACAGGAGTGAGGCTTGCCTGTTCAGCACGAGTACAAGCCTTAGAAATTGGTTAGAGCCTACAATATTCAAACATATAATAAACACGTTATTTTTATTTATGCAAAGACTGTATAGCCTGAAGATCGTTAGTCTGATCACCGGTGATGTTATAGCCATCTGTGACCAGACGTCCAGGAGAATCTGACTGACTATGCCGTCTCTGCTTGGACAGCATGGCCCTACACCACTTCACTAAGCAGTGTAACACTCTGTTGGCACGGATATTAGCAGCAGTTACAAAAAAAAATGGGGCAACATTTCTTTCACCACAAAGGAAACAAACAGAAAATTGTAAGAAATAATAAGACTAATTAATACAAATAAAACTTAAAAAAAACTAGCTATTAATAATAATATTAATACATTTTGTGTAATACATTCTCATACCTGTATAGATGCCCATGGGCACCTATTAAAGATCCTCTATAGATGGATCACTGCAAAATTTCTAAATGTTACAAAAAATCCTAAAAACATTCAGAAATTTAATACACTTATGCAAAAGTATGGTCACTCTAGTCAAATGACACTTTTTGTTGATTTTCTTAGGAAAAAACAATACATGTCATGCTGAATTCTGGAAAAAGGGATATGAATATAAAATGTGGCCTGTGCAAAACATTTTATATTAATGTTTTTTCAGTATGTAACACTAGGAAATACACAGAATTTTAATTTTGGATGCAGAAATATTCACAAAAAGGGCAGCTGGCCTTTTTTAATGATTTATTACAGATAAATAAAGGATATATAAATGGAGTTATGATAGAACAGCAACTATATTTGACATTTATTGTACTTGTGAGCAACACTGAGAAAATAAAGTATGGTAATAGGTATTAAGGAGGGTCTACTGTGTTTAGTGCTGAACTACTAAACAAATGTAAAAGGCTACTCCCTATAGTGAGGTTCTTTATTTTCATCAAGTCCAGAAGGAGGTTGCGCTGGAACACACTTAGCTCTGCATGAAAAGCCATTTAGGGAGCGAATACAGAGACTGCTTACTTCTGCCTGAGACTCTACCACAGTGGGGCTTCACATATAGGAGAGATGGATTCATACAGTTGCATACAGTTGACTTCATTCAAACAATGACTAAATAATATGTAACATGAGGGAAAATGGGATTTGATTTTCCATAAATGAAGGGAGCAGAAAGTTGTTCACAATATGAGCCGGTCAGAAACAAAATAGCAAATCCAATATAAAGCGAGGCAGAAGATATTGCAAAAAAAAAAGAGGCAGAGCTTTACTACCCAACATTTCTTTCTCCTTTCGAAATTAAAACCAGTAATTGCATTGTGCCAGCACCCGATCATTGCTAATCTGCTGTGGGAACGGAGTATGCTGAGGATATAGCTCATCAAAACTGATTACCCAAGGGATAGCCCTCTCCCTAACCCCCTCAAACCACACACCTCTAATATATTACTGACCACTGCTTAAGTTAATCCCTGCTATTAAGAACTTAGTTATTAAACTACATCCAGGTCAGTCACGACAGACTATACTTCCTTCAAAATGCACAGTGTAGCTCTGTCTGTAAATACCAACTAGTAAAACAGAATAACAATATTATGTCATATACATTCAGTTCAGTTTGTGTTCATCTTAAATTAGCCATTAGTCCATTAGCGTATATAAGCAAAACTATGAAAAAAAGTATTATAGCTAGCTAACAGGTGCCTATTCCAACAACTATATATTTAAAATGCATTTGCAGTGTGAAAACGCACTAGAAGCGCAGCCCTGTGACTGAAGTATAAAGCTGGTAATGGAAAATACAGTAGTTTCATCATATCAAGTAGACAGAGCCACCATGATTTGTATTTAAGTAAATGTAGTAGATTCATAATGCCTCGCCTGTTTCAATTACACTAATGTGTTCTGTCTCTGACTCTTATTTAGAACTCAGATTAAACTTTTTAATTTGTTGCTTCTTTTGATGAGATTCAATTTGCTGCCTCGCTGGGGGGAAAAAAATAATTCATTCGAATGGCGCGTTAGATATTTCTCAACATTTTCTTTTCCTTATTGAAATTAGGGAAAATAGCAACATGTCTGGAACAATTCGAGCTCATAAACTGCAAAGTTTATAAACAATAGCATTTCGTGCCATATAAATAATAAAGCAAAAAATACTTACCTGTGACTAATACATCATACCACACTGGCTGTGAAAACATTTTTAGTAACATTTTGTTTGGATAGCTCTGCAGATTGGCTATATATGCTTTGACGGCTTACAAACAAACCTAGTGAAACAAAATAGGTTATGAACAAAATTAGGTTTGGGTTTAAGATTGGGTTTAGATGTAAGCTTTAGGTTAGAGTTCAATTTTAGTTGCATTTAATACATACTTTTACTACAATTTGTCATAAATGAAATATTCAAATAAAGTTTTACCTGTTTTTTTTTTTGTTTTTTTTTTACCAGCCACAGGACTTTGTACATGAACAAAATGGAAAAAGCAATATTTTTTTTTAACCTTGTTGTAAAATGTGTTACTCTGAGGGCTGTAAACAGATTAAAAATAACCTGCAAGCATAAAAATAACTGCAAGTCCAATGATATCACACCATGACATCATTTTTATAATGTATAATAATAATAATTTGCCTAAAGTAAGCTTGTTAGCCATGTTTAGCTTCAGTCTGCTCGTATCTTCGCTTCAGATAACAGACACTGAAATTCAGGCACTCAACTCAATGGAAATGCATCATGATCCATCATTTTTAAATGAGCTCAAAGAAATAATCCCATGCCAGTTAGATGATGTGTTGTGCTCTTTAGCATATCTTATTACAGGGTAGAGATATAAGCGCAACTGTTGAGGAATATTGCATCACTACATTATTAGTATATTACTTTCCAAAAGCAATTTTACTGGAGGCCTATGGGAGGTAATTCTGTGCCGTATACTGAAGAAAAAAAAAAAAAAGGGTGAAAATATGTTATTTGAGAAAACCATCTGACTCTTCCTTTCATGTTTCTTACGTCTTGGTGCGACTTACGAGAACGATACTGGATGTTGGTATGTTTTCACCACAAGAAGTATTTAATTTTTAATGTGTTGCATGGCTGTGAGTTGGAGAGTTATGCGTGATGTTCAGTGACCTCACGGAGGCTTCTCTTGCAGGGTTCTCTCGCACCTCTGCACACTGCATTACTATGAGCTCCCCAGGCATTTCATCCATCAAGTGGGCCATATTTGTTTTTTTCGCGGCTGATTTTTAGATATTGCAAACGCGGTTTCAATTCGAAGCAGCAGTCGGAGCCCTGAAAAAAAAGTGCCTCATTTGATGAATGACTTTGACCCTTCCTTTCACCGAACGGACTTCAAAGACGGACCGACTCCTGAACACAACTTTTTCTTCATTGCAGCCCTTCAGGATGCTTGTTGTTGGACTTGAAGGGGATAATGGAGATTTTCTTTCATCACTGCCTGTTCCCTCCGGAGACGGAAAGCATGGCCTCTAAAAATAGAGCCACTATATATCACACATTGCTGTGATGTGTAAAACTGGCTCGCATAATGGCTTTGTATTAACCTTCCAACTGGAGGACATATTTAGTGTCTGTGCACTATGCTTAACTTCTCTCATTTGTTGCACTGTGTCTTCTTGTGAAGAGGAATGAACAAGAGAGACCATGATATATTATATTACAGTAAATAATTGAGGCCCTTCCTGAGTCAAGTTGTTTTGACCTTGCACTTTGTGAAAAGTATGCGTATAACACAGTGTTTCTGCTGTACCTCCAGAGTCCCCACGGCAGAGTAGGCCGCAAAGGCAAATCGCTCCTCCGAAGATGATGATGTAAACCCTGTCGGGTCACAGCTCTCACCACTTGGCAGGTAGCAATGGTTATTGGCGACATCAACAATCGTATTTTGGTAGGGCCCGGGACGGCTGAGGAGGACATTGTAACTCGACAGCTGGATGTTCTTCAGTCCAAGCTTCTTCCACTGCTGGGCAATGTGTTTTGCTCGCTCCTCCTCACCGACATCAGTTAAGGCATTAAAATCCCTATGGAGTCAGAAAAAGAGAGGAGATTTATAGATCAATACATGCATCCATCACACTGAGAGAGTCTCACAGAGGCAGGATTTGAGACGGCCCTTAACAAAGCCCTGATGAATATGTACGAGGATCATCATCATTAGCTTAATTAGCACGCTGTTGACTTTGGGTTAACACTGGCATCCCTCAAAGGTATTTACATGGTTTGCTGATGTAGAGATAGGACTCCATGGGCCATAGCAAAGAAGCCTGGGACTGAATTCAAGACAGGCGTCCACAATTTCAGTTTTGGACAAGCTTCAGTTAACACAAGTGATGAAAATGGCTGTGGCAAGAATCAATTGTTTCCTGACCAAATGGATGCACCATTTAAAAAAAGAAAGCGATAGCAGGGAGGGAGTGAATTATCAACAGACGGTTTAACATGAAGCAGGGAAATGAAGCGATGGTAAGGTGCAATGCCAGTGTGGCAGCGCTGCTGCTTATGTAGATGACAAACAGCAAAGAGCCCTGTAATTTTCAACTTAACACCATTCCTGAGTTTCTAGCTTATTAGATTACAAAGACACGCTCTGTTATTTTAGGACAACTAAGTGGCAGCTTCACCAGTAGATTTGCTTAAAGCCGAGTCAGGAACTGCTGAAATAGCACAAAGTCTGAGTTTATGAACAGGGTTAGTGAAGAGTAAATGACAGTAAAGTGAATAGCAACTGATGGGTATAAAATCAAAGCAGCACCAAAATAAAATAAACAAAGTCACCTACATGTTACTTGACTGTCAGAGGAAAAAAATAAACACAAATGATGAATCTTTATACATTCTTGAAGCCTGGGGTGAAGCATTTCCACAGCAGCAATCAGAGAACAAATGCTTGACAAGTGTGTGATCTTGGTAAACACTGTGATATATTTATATTTGAAAAATGCACCCAAATTTATCCAGATGAATTGTCTCTAAAATGACCTTGTGGCACCAACCTGGAGAAGAACCAGCAATAGCTTAGAAACATACACACAAACGCCAGTGCAAGTGAATACCATGCTTTATTGTCCCTCTCTCTGTCTCTCTCTCTCTCTGTCTCTGTCTCTGTCTCTCTGTCTCTGTCTCTGTCTCTCTGTTTCTCTCCTTGTGGCCAATGTCCTTTCTTCTCTCCAAGCCACAAAGAGAGCAAGGCCTTTTGCTGCTTTTCCTCAGTCATGATCCAGCTGCCTGTAGTTGAGGGAGGATCTGAATCAGTGCTGCTGCTGCTGCTGCACCAGTCCCAAAATGTTGTAACATAATTATGCATGGCTTAGTGTACTATATAGCCAGTTGCCTACAACTTTCAGTGTTGCACTTTATTTGAGTTGTGTTATTTAAATACAGTAGACAACTACTGCTCCCTTTAAGAATGCAAGATGCCAGTTTAACTCAATAAAGAGCAAATGACTTGATTCATGTAAAGAATTTAGTTAATAGAGAGCTCTGTAAGGGTGCTGCTGTTTCATGTGATCTTTTATCCAAAACAGTGTGAGCTTTGTGTTACAGGAAAAAAAAAGAATCATCAGTCAATTTGGCTAGAAAAAAATATATAGTGATAGGTGCATCCTTTACGGTGCAATACAGACAAAATGCCATAGTTTAATTAAATCACACCATATGATAGCAATTAGCCTTGCAATGTAGATACACCAAATTATTGAACACTGTTATTGATGTGAGATGTTTAAGGATTAAGGTCCATAAAATCATTGCTACTCAAGCAGAAGAAAATTAATTTCATTCAAGCATACTTTTGATAGCATTTTCTTACTAAGCTGTAGAGTCTACACATAAGTAACTGCACTCACAAGACATAAACCCTGTTATTTTCATAAATAAGTGAAGGGCTTATTAACCATGACTAAAATTAGCTTAAGCAGTCAATTACTATGTTGAGGCATATTCATCCAGTACTGTTTCATAGTCTCAATCATCAATGTGCAAGGAACATATTTTTCGCACATGAAAGAAGTGATAATCTGTGTAATTGCTCATTTGCCCATGTAGTCTAATGAATAAATGTGTAAATGTGGTTAAATACATATAGAATCTTGAAATGAAAACTAAAATTAACATTTACTAAAAGAGATCCTGCACATACAGTGTTCTGCATACACGCTCTACATACAAATGGGCAACTTCCTAATTAAAATATGATCAGTGCAAAAAAAAATCCTTAAAGCTTAAGTCCATTTTATGTGGAAGTCTGTTTCCCCCAGGTAGGACAACACATGTTTTTGCTCTCAGTATGTATATACATAATATATATTATATTGTAAGTTTGTAAAATAATGACTACTTTTCACAGGATTTTTATTTGCAATGTCAAAATAGTGAGGTACGTCTCCTGGATAGAACAGAATTATTTTAAAATAATAAGCTTTTATTTTAAGGCATTAATATAAGGCATTAATATGACTTTTTAAGTTATAATTAGAGTTGAAGGATAGAATGGACATTTGGGTTTAATGCAGAGATGAAAACCAAAAAAATAAAATAAAATAAAATAAATAAACAAATAAATAAATAAATAAATATTTGTTTTTTGGGTTTTTTTTTAGCCAAAATGACTGTAAGATTTAGAAATTATTATAGTGGAATATATTACATAATCAAATGATGTTTAATTGTTTAAAAATAGCTGAGGGTAATTAGATTTACACAACAGATCAGGTTGCCTCTTCAGTTGAGCTAAAGAGGAGCACTAACATTAATCTGTGCAATGCTGGATGCTCATAAGAATTTCTTGTTTTCTAGACAAGGTCTTTTCTCCTCAGTGGACCATGTTCCAGGATGTTAGTTTGATATATAGTTTGAAAATATTTTCACTGCTTCTGGACCAGGCTAACAGAGCAGCTAGCCTAGTTAGCAATAAAACTTCTCATCTACGTCCTTAGCAACACGTCTTTGGTAAGATGCTCTGATTACAACATTTGTTTCATTGTAGCAAAACATAATATAAAAAAACATGCTCATAAATGTGAACTGAATTGTTATCCTGTACAGTTTTCTTTCTTTTTTTTGTTAGTTTAAGAGTGATAAACAAAATTATGACTAACAGGCTAACAGTTAACTGAGTACTGAAGTATCCATACACATACAAGTAAAAATATTAAGAAAATAAGTCATTATTTCGTCCAAAATAAACAAAAATTCTTTATACTGGCGAGGGCGTTATCCCAATGATGCCTTAACCATTCCTACTTGAGGATTCAAAATAGCATAACTGACCTCACCCTTTCTGGCTAACAACTCTAAGAGCATTGTGCTGTCTGATGACAGTGTGTTAGAGGCTGTTTGAAAGATGTGGTGGCTGGCTTCACCTTCTCATCTTGGTATTGTATGATAGGGTATGATAGGATAGATCAAGTGGGTGGAATGGAACATGTCTAAAAACGGTGAGGGGAAAAAAATTACTGGTACAAAAACTACCAAAAAATGTGTTTATCACCTGATAAAAATGACCCACTATATTCCTCGACTGAGTATCCTGGACTAGCAACAAGGGCAACCATGGTAACATCAATAACAAAACAAGCTCTTCACAAGTGATATATGATCAACATGTCATAATTTATATCATCCTTCATAAATGAGTAATTCGTTAAAATAATTTCCCAGTATTTTGCACTTTTAGACGAAAACACCCATAAATGCACATGCAGTGCAAAAGCAAAAATCACCCCTTTGAACTTAGGAAGGGCACTAAAAGGCCATAGTGCTACAATATTCAGGGCCGTGGTGGCCTAGTGGTTAGGATCTTGTCTTTGTGAACTAAAGGTCCCAGCCTGGGCTCTACTAAGGTCCCCTGCTCCTCGGGTGCTGTTGAAAGCTGCCCGCTGTTCCACGTGTACACGTGTGATAGGTTAAATGCAAAGGTCATATTTCGTTGTGGTGTAGGAGTGTGTTCACAATGACACACTTTAAGTCATTGAGTCACTTTAACTTATACTTTATAATCAAATTATGACAGTCACTTTTTAATACCAAAACAGGATGTGCAATGTTGCAAAATGTTAGTTAATCTTCCCTGTGCATCTCCAGTATATACACAAATTAGCCCTGCAGCAGCGGAATTTCCACAATCCCCTCACTAATCATTTCAAACCTAATCCACACTGTAAGAGAAGGCGGTAGAATCCTTTTATTTTTCTTTTGTAATTACTGACTGGTTTCAAGGACATGCTGTTTTTAGTTTAAGACAATAAAAATACAAATTAAATCCATCAGTGTGTAAGCCTTTTAAAGAGACTTCTAATGTTTAATTATGGACAACACAATATAAACCCTGAAAGATCCATTCAGCTCAGATTTTTCCACGTGAGTTAATTAGATATACAGTATTAACACTAAATTATGGAAAAACTGCCACCTGTGTCTTCTTTCCTTAAAGACATCAATAGCTTCATCATGACTAAAGATACTTTCCAAGATTTTACCAAACAATGACCGATGTACTGATTAATTGTACTGATGTTTTTTGTTCGTATTGATTAATTGAACTGGCCACCATTCACTTTCTAATTCAAGAGTCCTGTAGCTCTTCCATGGGATCAGACCAGATGGGCTAGATTTCACTCCTCACATGTGACAGTAAGCCTTGGGTGCCCATGACCCTGTTGCCAATTCACCAGTTGTCCTTTCTTGGATGTCTTTTGATGGGTACTAACACCTGCATACCTACACAATACCTGCTGTCATGGAGATGCTCTGACTCAATTGTTTAGCCATCGTAGTAAGCCCTATATATAATGTATGTATTCATTACAATGTCACCTGTTTTATATATATATATATATATATATTTATATATATACATACACACACCCACACACAGATACTGTAGATACATACACTCTATAAGCATGTCTGTATGTATTTATATATGTATTAATGTGTGTTTATACAAGCAAGTGAGAGAGAGAGAGAGAGAGAGAGAGAGAGAGAGAGAGAGAGAGAGAGAGAGCCTTTTAAAAGTCCTTTATCTAAGCACAATGAGTTAAGTACTGGATGGGAGGAACAATGTAAAGCAGCTTTTTAAAGAACATTTTACAATTTCAGCAGGAATTCTGATGTCAGTTTTTTTTATGCAAATGGACTTTGAAGTCACACACTTTGAACATGATATGTGGTCTTTGAAATCATTAAAACAGCAAATGGCACCGGTAACTGCATTATCACCTGTCAAGTTTTATTTCTAGTTGTAAAATCTTACTACTTGGAGGTTCTGCTACATTTGCTTTACATGAATCTTTCCATTTCTCTCCTTGATCAAATTTAATGCAAATAAATTTGACTTCAGGCCTTCACGGCAAGATACCTCACATGTACAGTATTTTTGACTTTCATAGAATAACACTGGTCAGCACAGACGTAGGACACATGGTTGGATTTTTTAGGGCGCCCT
>JBBPDA010000039.1:18740412-18765729 GCA_037974385.1 Arnoldichthys spilopterus
CACTATTGACATTGTGAACACACTCAAACACCACAATGAAATTTGACCTCTGCATTTAACCCATCACACGCGTGCATCAGCAGCGGGCATCTATCAAGAGCGCCCGGGTTAAGAGTATTTGTATCACTCTTCTACATTAGTACTACAAAGGTTTTATAGTATTAGAGATACCTGCTTCAAAAGGTTAAGTACAACAATGTAATGTAATTTAATAAAAGTATTGCTGATTAACGGCTTTATTGCCTTAGCCCTCATAATGCTAATGCCAAGTTAAATTCATGGAAATAAACATTAGTTCCTGATTATGAGCGCATGGCAGGGAAAAAGTAACCAAATGTTGCAGTCAGAGTTGACAATTACTGTGGCAGAGACGGAACAGCGAACACTGGGTCCATTCCAGTCCATCTTAAACCACATAAGCAGCACTTCCCCTCTGACCAGAAACCAAAAGCCACAGAGATTACAGTGCGAGATGGTGGAGCTGAAGACACAGACGCTCGAAGAAATGCCTCAGCCCATGCCACACGCTATGGGGTGTCGCTCTCAACAGCTTGCCTTGATTGATGCCTGCTCCTAGGTCTGGAGAGGAGACGCCGCTCTTTCCACACAGGCCCAGCTCTGTGGCTGCTGCCGGCGGCTAGGGCCAAAAGCAGCCAGAGACTTCCAGAATGGCACGGTCTTCATTGGGGCCATCTGCTGCTGAGACTGATATAGATATCACACTAAAGAATCCCTCTGAGAAAGAAAGGCAAACATTTTTTGCAGAGAAAAACCTGTCTTAAAGCGTCTATGAGAGGATTTGGCTGTCTGTGTTTCAGAGTGATTATCCTATCAAACGCGGATGTGCTGTAGTAGTGTCAAACTATTTCATGCTTGGTGAAAGTCTTTGTTAGAATAAGTACTTTGGAGCCGTGCTACTGTGAGTGTGATTTTTCTCTTCTATTCCTACAATGAATGTGAGGGAGAACGTGGGTCGAAGTCCTAGCCCCCTCAACTGACATTTAAGTGAGTTAATTAAATGCGGTTGAGTGGAGCTGATTGACAGCTGGTGTATCCTTCTCCTCAGTGAAGGTGGTCACCAGGGGTTGCTTAGGCAGAGACTATGACACTTGACAGAGGCTGTCTGGGTGGCTATTGAACTGTGGCAGAATGCTATTATGGATGATAATACCGGCAGCAATGAACCCTTTGCTCTGTATAAAAGTGCTCACCCCTTACTTTCCCTATGGGTCCCTGAAGAGGCCTGCAGTGTTTAAGTGCAGACAAAGGCAAAGATAAGAGATATCTGTGGGATCCTTCATTCCACATAAAAATAGCTGACCTCGCTGTCCTTCAGCCGCCAAAGCACTGATTCCAGCACAGAAAAGAATTTCAAATTAATGTGATTGGAGCTTTTAATATAAGAAAAGCTATTCCATTATTTGAAACTTGCTTTCACATATCACACAAAGACACAAAATAAATCTCATATCATCAAAAAACACAATGCTTATTTTATTTGTCAGCACATATTTACAGTTTACCCACCTTCTTCAGTTCTTTGTATTGCAGCAACAATGTCCACCACACATACCAATAAAACAATCCTCGCAATGAAAAGTCATTAAATCATTAGATGTCATTTGCTAGGTTGCAGGGAGTAAATTGCTCTTAGTGCATTTACATACATCACGCACTTATCATGTCAAGCATTTATTTTCTAACAGCATTGGCTAATAGGTATAACACTGAATAGAAATTTACAGAACGCATTAAAGAGTTGGGGACAAATAATTATACTACATTAGGGATTGAATGATGTTAGGTGAATGTGACACTGTGACATTTTTGAGTTTTGAAGTCAGTTAGGGCTGGTTGCTATAGGCCTTGAATTTTGTCAAGGCCTTGAATTATTTCTCAATAAACACTTGAATATTATTTCTTAATAGGTCCCATATCTTCTTTTTTCTTTTAAGTTTGTCCTTGAGGTCCACTTATAACATTTATGTAGGTTTATGCATCTAAAACCCATTTTTATATGGCCATTTTCCAACCTCTCTTTGAAATAAACAGGCTGATTTTATAACCGCATCTTTAAGACAGCTATATGTAAATGATTTGTTGTTGTGCATTGTCTCTTAAAAATAGCAGTCCAGACTAAAACATTCCACGGTCGACATAACCACACTGCAAATGGCACAGCTAAACTAATTTTGGCTGAATAACTGAATATATGCAAACACATTTTTTTTGTGACCACTAAAAGAGTGAATTCAAAATGGGTTGTTTTCACAGCTTAATTTCCATGAGTTCTCCATGATATGGGCCCTTTGAATATTTACAATTATTAAACTAATATTTCAGTTTATAATCACCTTTGCAATAGGAAGCATATCTGGACTGATAGCACTTCAGTCAAGCACACACTCTGAGTCTACAGGTCCATGCTGTTGTAGAATGTGCAGATTGTTTTCTTTGGAAAAAAGGACACCTGGATGGCAGCATATGCCTCTCTAAAATCCCTATAAACTCCTCTGCATCACTTCCCACTTTTCCAGAAATGGGATTTGTAACATATTGCAATTATACTGCTACATACTGTACAAATATAATAAAAAAAAAACACATTAACTGTTGATGTGACATGGTGCAATAATATGCTGGTTGACGTTAATGCCTTGATTCAAACACCTAAATCCAATGTGTGATCAGCACACAGTAAGAAAAACTCTCAAATCTCTAGTCATGTCTCTCCGTATAAAACACACCTCAAATGCAGAGCTAAAAAAAAAAATACAGCGGGAGAGAAAGGAAAGTATACAGACGTCAAAGCAGTTGGAGAAAAACAATAGAAAGGAGGCGAACTTCGCATGAACTCCTAAGGAAAGAGATAAAAGGCGGCGTTTGCCTTGCGAGACGGCGGCCTAAACGCACCGCCTGACAGCAGGAAGACATCTGCATGGGTAATGCAAAGCGATGCCTAAGTGTGCCTGTGATCACCTCCCCTAACTGAGTGGATCCATCCAATTTGGAAGTGGTGACACATAACTGGGTTTGCAGTGATAAAGAAAGGCTTGAGGGCCTCAGGAATGTGTTTGGCAGGCACGATCAGCTCAAGACAGCCGAGGCTTCCTGAGAGGTGTGGGACAACCGAGGGAGAAGGCAAAATGAAATAACTTGGTGAACAGCTCCACTTTTAACTTTGAGCATGTACTTCGCAGGAGTGGTGCAGTTTAAGCTCTCCTTTAAAACCCCTTTTTTTTTTTTTTACATCAGTAGTGTTCCATATTCTGTAATGTTCTGTCTGTTTTTTTTTAATTCTGGTATCTGTTCTTTGCCTGTGTCTGACATGTGACCTCTTTTTTATCATCACATTGTTATGCTCATTGCCATATTTAAAATTACAGTGATAAAATTAGCAGCCTTAAGCTGCTCTACACGACTGGTCCAAATAAACAAGTACCCAAAACAGCAACTGAAATAAGTGCATGGAAGCTCATGTTACCTTAATAGTAACCTAATAATGTTAATTTTCACAATTAACAACACTTTTAGGTATGTTTATTCACTTTAGCTTGTTTTTTTTTTAAATTCCAGGGTTCACAGTGTTCCAGTGTGACTGGTGTCTGAAAAATGCAGTGGCAGATATGTTGTAAAGCTGCCAAGGAGACAGATGAGTCAAGTTAGATTTTCCCCTTAACTACATAGCAGTGATGATACCGAAGACAATTCAAGACATGAATCTTTTAAAGTCTTTCTTCAGTAACATGTTTGCATAGACAGCTTAACTGCTTTACTGACTTAAAAGTTGCGTTGCTAACATTGCAAATCAAGTTCATTTCCATGATGGGTGAAACAAGTTCAATAGGTGCACATAAACCTTATTCATAATTGATGGCTAGACAGCTTCTAATGTTTAATACTAATGCTCAGTTTGTCTCCATCTCTCAGATCTACAGCAGTTTATCACTAAATATGCCATGCTTAACAACATTGTCTTTAGGAATCCCCACCCCCTTATTGCCCACCTACAAGCCCACCCCCTTCTACTGCCACATTAAGATGTTTTGTCGTCCAAATGCTCTCAGCTTAAGTGTGAAGTGTGAAGGTTTGGACTGTGAGTAAGAAATTTTACAAAAGCATTTTACAGCTCCTCTCCATATCGATTATTATATATTTTATACTTTATAATTGGTTTTTACAAATGACTGTTTGTGTATTTGTGTTTGTGTGTATGTGAGAGAGAGAGTGCGCAAGAGAAAAAGCCAGATAAGTGAAGGACACTTAGCTTCTTCACCTAAACATTGTTCAGTAAAACTAGTGTCAAGCCAATGGACGTGTGTGTGGCTTTGTTTGGACATCACATGCCATTCTGATCTCTTTCACTGACTCTTCTTGCTTCTGTCTAAAGTGAGAAGTAATTGTCCTTTTCTCCTGGTTTTACTATAAAAGATTTAAAAACAGCAATAAATGAGCCTCTAACTCATGAAAAGCAACCAAATGAGGAGAGTTAAAAGGACGGACTTGTTCTGATGTCTGAAAATGGTTTTCTCTTTCTCTTTGCTTTGTTAATACTAGAACTAAGTGCTTGAGAGAGTAAGCACTGGTTTGGCTAGTGGAGCTATTCTGAGAGAAAAACTCCCAAGAGTACTCGAGTAACTCAAGAGGTACTAACCCATTATGTGGACTAGTGATTGTCAGCTTTTGACAACAATTCAGCGAGGAAAAACTGGTTCACATTTTAAGCAGGGAGGAATACCGGCGCAGCAGTTTGCCTGTTGATTGCTACAACCCTGCTCTGTGCCTCCTTCTACTGGTCAGGGCAGGTATAGCAGCATGTCCGGATTTGCCTAGCAGCCGGCCCAGGGCTAGTTCAAGACCTTACAAAAAACTGTTGGAAATCGCCAAAATGGATTCGGTCCAAAGGGTTAAAATAGGCAAAATGTATATCTAGGTAATGAATGAATACTTGTGCAGAATTATATGGGCCAATTGTCTGGGCCAACATCACACTATTCAGCACACAGATCGTAGTGATTCACCCAGGCATGAAAATTGAATTTATCAGGCTCATTGTATTATCAGGCTCATTGTATTATCCACCCGTAAGAAAATGTGTTTCAGATTACATGAATATATACAAACCCTCTTCAACTCTGCCCACTTCACTCCTACTTCCAACAAACAAAATAAAGTGAAAGTGACTATTTGTCATTGTGAACACACAAGCACCACAACGAAATGTGACCTCTGCATTTAACCCATTACACATGCACACGTGAAGCAGCGGGCAGCTATCAACAGCACCCGGGGAGCAGTGGGGAGTAGTTGAATCTAATCTAATAAATCTAATCTAATAAACATATTTGATATTATTTAGATTATTTGCAGTACAGTTTATTTAATTGTAGTTTATGCAGAGGTATGGAACTCAAATTTCAATAAAGCAAGCACGCAACTGACCAACAGAGAAACATATTCATCCTCAGAAGTGTGTTCTCATGAAACGATCCCCCTGGCCAACATGTTGCAGTAATTCCTGAAAAAAAGCATCTATTCAAGAGGTAAGCCAGTGTTTCTATTCATCTGGAGTGTCTTGGCAAGCCAAGGTAGCGGGGGAATACAGAAAAAAAAGGAAGAGGCAGATTAAAGAGATAAAAAAAGACATCTACCTTTCTCGACTGGAGATAAACTCGCGTAAACATCTTGACACACACGAGTGAAAGTGAAACAGGGGACGAGGGAAAGACAGAGGGAGAATATATCATGTGTTAAAATGAGCGTGTGAGAGAGACACATATATACATACATACAGAGAGAGCAAGAGAGTCACACACAGGCAGACAGCAAGATGAAGAGATAAGGCATGTCTGTGCCGAACATAATATATAGGCCTCTTCAACAGGAGCCACTAGAGACTTGGTTCTCTCACAGCAGCTGAGGTTTGATAGTTTGCTGTTTACTCTTCTGTAATTCTCCTGTTACAGGCTGACTCTCCTTAGGTGAGAAAGCAGCCATTAAATGGCTCCTAATATACTAAACAAAGTGCTCAGAATTAGCGTTAGCACAACAAGCACCATTTGTTTCTCATTAATCATTATTAATTTATGTGCATTATATATATTTATTATTTATTTATTATTGCTCTTTATTCAATTCAAAGTTTTTGGGAGGTCTCACAACATAGGGTCTTCCATATAAGTGTTGATAAGGGTGTAGTACTGAAATACTTCCATGGTACAGATGAATTAAACACTAGTTCAGAACTAACAAGTCTAAGAATATAGTCATTTAAAACCAAGTTTCACTACCTTAACAGTGAATCTTAGCAAACACAAAGATTCCTGAATGATGACCATACATAAATAAAACAACACTTGGTTTTAACCAGAGTTGTAAAAAGGCATGAGGATATTTGCAGGCATCGGACAACTCTGCATTTCTGAATGATCTCTGAGTGCCTTCTGTTTGCAAGCTTTATAGTGCAGTTAGTTAATTATTTGCTGCTGATACACATGAATTATACATTAGTGAAGTTAAGCAGAAAAAGCTTACTGGAGCAGTGCAGCAAAGACAAGCAAAACACCAGCAAAAAATGATTAAAGTGATTACTATAGCCTGAAATGATCTCAAATTTTTACCCAGGTGAGGTAAAATATAGGCACAATCTCACTGAAAATCCAGTTAAAGGCAGGTGACACACAAGGTTATGCCTAGAATGTTAAGATCAACAAAGCTTAAGACTTGGTGCAACTGGCTATTGCTGTTTAGGAACTGTATTAATCCCAAGGGACATTCTTGTGCCTTGTACATGCTCAGTGCAACAAATATAGAAAGAGTAGAAACAGAGTAGAAGCAGAAACACTATAGTTAATAAAAAAACAAAAATTACCAAAAATAAAAAAATTTAAAAAATCAACCACATAAAGTACAGACATAGAACAGGTTAACTTATAAAAAATAAATGTACATTCATGGTATCCACATATAAGAATGTGCAGTACATGTACAGCAGGGCAGATGTGCAAAAGAGGCCAAAACTGGTTTAAAAAGGGTATTATCATTTAAACATCTCCCGCCAGTTGCACCAGCTAAATGTAAGTTCCGCTGCGGCCTACTTTGAATGTAGACTGCCTCTATGTTGGAGTTTACAAGCAGCTTTAATTTAAACACTTGCACCAAATAACATTAACATAACCTTAAATTGTAAATGATATATTTTCTCTTTGGCAAATTCAAGTGCAAATTTATGCGCGGTGGTCTCCCTTTTTGTCCGTAGTCTTAATTTAAACCACATAAGAACACCAACCAGCAAGACACAGCAAGTACTGCACAAATATCAGAGACAATGAATACTTTGAGTAGACCACAATATAAGCTCAATTGCCATTTGAAAAATAAGTACATGCCATGGAAACTGGTGATTTTTTTTGTAACAATTTTGACCAAGCAAACATTTCACCCTCTTTGATAGTGTCTACAGATTAAACTGACGTACTTCAAAAAAATCAGTTTTTCAATCATTTATTTAACAAAAACGAACAGATGTAATATTTTTCTGTGGAGAAAGTAAGTACATCCTTGGGGTCAAAAGCAAGTTTTGCCTCCTTTAGCAAAAATCACCTCTTGTAGGCGTTTTGAAAAACTGTTCATCAGTCTCTTACATCAGCTTACTGGAATTTTTGACCCATGTGATGAGAAACTCACTACAAAATGTCAGTATTACAGGCACTGTGTCAAAGAGGGAGGAATGTTTGCTTGTTCAAATATGTTGAAAAAAAAACTATTTCAATGGGAAGTTTTTTTCACAACTGTAAGTAATTAGCAAACTGTGTGTAGACTAGTTCGTGTACTCATGTTATTACTTGTTCATCTGTAGGTTTCATCATTTTATGTGGCCAAGAACCGCCTACCTGATAGATCATTTGACTGTAATTTGAAATGCTGCTGTCATTTATTAGTATGCTGTCAAAACTGTTCAACAGGAAACCAGATCCTTAGCATCTTCAAACTAAATCTGAACAAGAGATTTCCCATAAACTTCACTAGCTTCTTATATCTAGGGACTATATCTTGCAACAGAGAGCTCATTGTTGTCATGATGTGTGAAGCAAAAAATGTAATAATCAACCTATTTTTATTCAGTTTCTTTGTAAATCCAGTTCCAATAAAAATATTAATTTATTCATTGCATCATTCAGCATGTTTTAAACGACAGATAATATTGTGCAACAGGTGATACCTATATACCACATATACTACAGCATCTCTGCCCATCTGAATTAAATTAGCATGTGCACCAAAGTCCTGAAATTTGGACTATTGCACCTTGTAGTTGAAAAAGCATTGAACTTTTATACATCATGCTACACTACTCCCATATCAAATAATAGCTACCAATCTGGGAAAGTGCAGACACACTAACACAGGCTTTCCCATAGACACACATAGTCCATGGAAAATCACAGAATAGGAAAAAAGTGCCTTCAATTTTCGAGCCATGTACTGATAAGGAACTAAGAACTAAGTCAATGGCAGCTCGACCAGCTGTGCCTTCTTAGACTTGAACACCATTTTGCCTGTAATTTTACTTATGTGTGGGGATAATCAGGATGTAATATGCTTTACTGATGCGAAAGTGACGTGCACTGTGGAATCAAGTGAATTCAACCCATTGGACCAGCAACAGAATCTTGTCCTGTTGTTGTAAAATAGATCTTTAGGCAACTGAGCTACTTCTAGCCCTCCTGACTAAGGTAGAGTGACAAAACCTCAACATGCCCTGCAATCCCTTAATAAACTGTAGAGCACTTGGCAATGTCCATTCGTCAGAGACATGTGGCCTTCTTATCAACTATCAGGAATGCCCCACATCGCTATTCTGAGTGGCGCTTAAAGGACAGCCTGTAAACTGGCATCCATACAAGGCTGTGTGTAAGAGGAGAGTGTGTTAAGGTCTTTGATCCAAGGATTACTATTGCTACTGCCCTTCAGCCAAGCTTTAGCACTCTGGTCTGCCTCTCTCTCTCCCTCTCTCTCTCTCTCTCTCTCTGGGTTTTAATCACTTTCAGTCATTGGCCAGGATCCCAAATCTCCTTTTTTTTTTTAACATTTCACTCTAAGTGACAAACTAAAGCATGTTATTTTAAAAGCACTGACTGCTGAATACTTAAAATGAAATTCAAACTTTTTTGGATTACTGACAATTACACTATTATTTTTTCCCCATTATATCAGTGATTTGATGATGGCCGTCATCACCACTCTAAGCTAACTCAACAGGTGTCATCATTCGCAATTTGAGTTTTTTTTAAACATCTGGGTTTAACGGACAGATTGTAAGTAAAGCACTCCAACTTTGTTACCATATGTAATGGAAGCACATGGTTTAAGGAGAAAGTAACATTTGACATTTTTCTCTCAGTACTTCTCATCTATTCAAACGTGTCATCTGTCAATTAAAGTATACTTCTTATCAGAATACAACCTGTTAAAAAGGCCCATACATAGCAGGAATGTAGAAAAATAAATATTCAGAAATATGAAGGCTGCTAAGTTATTAGTTTGTCACTGGTGACAGTTTCTATCCAGTGATCACCAATGAAGCTTCAGAAAGGAGAGAAAGATCAGGGAAATTTGCCCCATTCAAGTCCCTCTCAAATTCAGTGGAGCTAATTAAAGGTAAGCTGTTGCCATGGTGGAGCACAGTGAGACGTAAAGCAATGCCATGACTCAAAAGGTGTATGGTGGAGACAGAGAAGTAAAAATAACCATGACGGCCACCTGCAGCATGAATCAGTAGCAAAGGCACTCATTATAGCTACTTAAGTGCTGCGAGGGTCCCTTTACTCACTGCTGAGTTCACATAAAGAATGCTGTTGTTACTTATTTAAAGAATACCACTGAGAAAGTGAGTGATATGACAGCCACATACAAACACAATTTCTGAAAGAGTTGGGATATTTTGTAAAATGCAATCAAAACAAGATTCTGTGATTTGTTCATATTTATTCAATATATATTTCATTGACAGATGAATAAAGACAAGATTTCCAGTGTTTTCAATAAATAACTTCAATGCAATTTGAAAATATACAGAATCTGATGCACGCAACACATTTCTAAAAAAATGGGACAGGGCATTGTGTTACATTACTTTTCCTTTAAATTACACTTTTCTATGTTCAGGAAGAGAATATTAATTATTGCAGTTTTGCTAATTGATTTTTCGTCATTTCTTTCTCAATGCAAGGCTTCAGCTGCTCAACAGTGCATGCTCAGCATTGTCTGATTCTCCTCTTAATGAAGTGCCATACATTTTCACTAAGAGACAGATCTTGATTGCTGACAAGCCAGTGAAGCCCATGCTCTACAAAGGTGGCTATAAACATACATAGTTGTAGTGTGTGCAAATAAGGCTTGGCATTATCTTGCTGACATAACCAGACATCCCAGGAAAAGACGTAGCCTGTTACTCTATAATAATAATAATAATAATAATAATAATAATAATAATAATAGGTAATATTTATATAGTGCATTTTACAAACCCAAGGGTGCTTTATCAAGGGGGGTAGTTGTAAGGAAAAGGGTCCCTTCTTGGGATGTGCCGCCACCTGGTGGTCGGCACCGGTCACCCCACTCCTAGCTCCCAAATCTAGCATTCTACAGGTGGTGTGGATTAGCGAGCTAATGACTGGGGTTACATAAACTCGAGCACAAGGAGGTTCACGTGTCGTATTCAGAGCCGTTTCCTAGCCTTACATTTTCCGTGCATTGACCTTAGCCTTAGTTTATATCCCTAGCCTCAGTATCTACAGTAGCCTGATTGCTCCCGTTCTGACCTTTGGACAGTTAACTTCGATACTGGATTCCCCTTGTACTGGTTGCCTGTCTACCAAAACAAAAGACTCAAATTGTACCTGCATCTGCGTCTAAGTCTCCTCCAAATCATGACAGAAGTAAGTAATTGATAGGCTGAGAGAAAATTAATTGAAGAGAAAGGTGTTAAGTTCAGATTTGAAAGTGCAGAAAGAGGAGCAATTATGCAAAGACTGAAGGAGTGAATTCTAGAGTTGAGCAGCCATAGCACCTTACAAGTGTAGACCTGATATGAGGGAAAGCGAGTAGACTGCTGGTAGAAGACCTAAGAGAATGGGGAGAGGAATACTGAGTCAAGAGCTCACAGATGTAGAGAGGAGCCATGTCATGGACAGCTTTGAAGGTAGAAGCAGGACTTTGAATTTGATTCATGACTCAGCCTGCAAGTTCAGAGAGGCTGGGGTGATGTGAGCAGTATGTTTAGTATGGATGAGAACTCTGGCAGCAAATTTCTGGATATAAAAATCCCAATATACACCTCTGCCTCAATGGTATAATCACATATATGCAAGTCACCTATGCCGTGGGCACTGATACACCCCTATACCATTATAGGTGCTGGTTTTTGTACATTTAACTGAAAACGGCCTGGATGGTCCATTTTGTCTTAGGCCTAAAGAGATTAGCGTTTGTTTGTTTTTTTAGAAAGCAAGCTGAAACATAGACTCATTTGACCACAGCACACATTTCCACTGTATTTTGGTTCATGTGAGAAGTTTGGGCCCCGACAACATGACAACGTTTCTGCATATGGGTTTCTCTTTGCATAAAACAATGATATTCTAAAGTATTCTCAAGTCCGTGTAGCGTATCACAGTAGTATGAGTTTCTCATGTGATGCCTTCTGAGGGCTCAAAGGCCACACACACAAAACTTAGTTTTTATCCCTTGCCCTACAAGGACTAAAATTTCTGCAGATTCCATGAATGTTTCCATGAAAGCTAAATTCTTAACAATCTTGAGCTTCTTTGTTATTGCTATTGGGTGTCAACCAGAGGAGGATGGATTCCCCCTTCTGAGCCTTGGTTCCTCCCAAGGTTTCTTCCTACTGCAAGGGAGTTTTTCCTTGCCTCTGTCGCCTCTGGCTTGCTTTTTGGGGGGCTCAGACCCAGTTTCTGTAAAGTTGCTTTGTGACGTCAGTTGTAAAAAGCGCTATATAAATAAACTTGACTTGAATTCTTTTAGAAATAATTGGCAATTTTCTCAAATTTTGACACAAAGTGGTACGTCATGATCCATCTTTGTTTGCAAAGTCTGAGCCCTCATCTGTTACCAGTATACCTGCTTACTGTAGAATGATTCTAAACAATGTAACTTTGTAAGCATTCTATACTTGTCAGTCTTATTTTGCCCTGTTGCAACATTTTTTAGGCGGTTCCAGCCATCTAATTAAAAAATGTCCAGCCAAACCATTAGACACATTTTCTTCATGTTTTGTTCTTATTTAATTTTGCAAAATGTCCCAATTTTTCAGAGAAAGAGCTTTTATAAATGGATGGAGTCTGGCTCTCCAAAATTATCTTCACAATCTGTTCTCTTCTACCAGGTGAGAGGCACCTGTGAGTGTCAGTGTACAAACACAGCACTCAAATAAGACCACAGGAGTAAAATGAAAACTCAGCCTGCCAGACAGATTCTCTTTGCTTTCTTGCATCTCAGCAGGAGTCTGTTCTCTATGCCTTTCACTGTTATTTAAAAAAAAAAAAAAAAGGTGATTAAAATCTTGTTGATTCAATTGTCAATGACTCAAGTATTGTGGAAAACAAAGCTACAAACTAACCAGGTAATGTGATCATTTTTTTGTATTATTTTTTGAAGTTGAATAATGTTTTAATACTTGTAATCACATTACATTCAGTGACTTTAACCTGAATGACATATTGCATCCCTAATGTCTTTAAGAGAACAATATTGTGTGATGTGTTTACAGCATACACTTCTTCTGTACAGTAAATGGCTTGTTTTGTGCTACCTGTGACAGCTGACTTTGATTGGGAATGTGAGTGCAGGAAGCACTGTAAACTTCACAAACTAACGGTGGAAGCATCTAAACACACTAAGGCCTTGTCCAGATGTATTTCTGAAATTGCAGTCTTTTCTGTGCATTTTGGCCTTTCATCCAAAAGCAAACAGCATTTCACATCAGTAAAAACTGATCTTTTGGAAAACTCCTTCCAGGGTGAAGATTTCCAGAAAGTATGTTTTTAGTGTTGATGTGTTGACAGCAGTTTTTGGCTTGTAATGTCAGTATGTGCACCAATATCTCCTCTGTTCATCGTCAGAATGTGCCCTGTTAACTCCTGTGATTTACAAGAGGTGACTCGGGCTATAAAGATTGCATTCCTCTCTGCGTCCCCTGATGTCATCTGATGTATAGCCCATGTCCTCACTTAATATACTGGTAAAGCTGATTAGCATGTGGGTCCACTTGACTACCAGATCAAAAGCAAAGTACGTTTTTAGGAGAGGAAGTTTCATTAAACTCAGCCATAGTCACAAATGTCAATGGTCTTGTATGAGGCTCTTGTTAGGAGTCAATAATAATCTTTTGTCAGGCTTCTGATTGGACAACTTTTACAGTTTTACAGTTAGGGTTATGTTGCTGTCTGTTGATTTAGCACATCTCCTTAGTGCCTAACAGTGTGTTTTTGATTTCGTGTAGGCAATTTTTTTTTCTTTTTAAACAGTGCTTGTGTGGACAAGCAACAAATCAGGAAAAAGTTATTCAAAAATTCTGCATACATGTTGACTAGGCCTAATAGGAAACTACACAGGCCACATTTGATTTTCTTTTAGAAACCGCTCTATAAGTTTTACATTTTATTCACATTTCAACAGTTAATGGCAAGTTTCTGGGCTTTAATTTTAATCAAGCGTAATTGGCTGTATCTGCTGAATGCAGGGATACTGCAATGATGTTTACTTTGATTGTCTGTTTCTTTCCAAATAAAGTACTGAAAGGACTACTGGGTTTTCCCTTGAGCGATTGGTACAAGTGGTTTTTACAGTGGAATACTGAAGTCAATAGTGAGCAGAAAGCCAATGAACTTTAACTCCAGTATTTAAATTTGCATTATTATGCATTTTATGAGTGACAGTGCTCTTTCCTGTACCAAAAACTTCCTGAACACAGTTTCTGAAAAGGGCTTATCCAAAAAGGGCTGATGCAAGATGTTAGATCAGCACTTCTGTTCTAAGACAAATCATGAATACAGGTCCAGGGCACACACTCGCTTACAGGCGGCTCTGCATTTAAAACAGTGACGGCTTCAAACTGTCCCAGTTGAAGCTCCAGCCACAGTCTAGTGAAGCAATGATGTATGTAACAAAAGCCAACACAACGCTATAACTTTTGGGCCCTAATTACCATTATAAATCAATAGTTCATGAGCAAACTATCTCTAACAGCAGGCTTTCTTGGCTGGATCTGCGTCTCCATTTATCTCGATGTGAATCATGTAATTGGCTTAAATCCTGGAGAAAAAAAAAAAACAACTTTCCCAGTAATTTTGTTCTCTAATGAGTCCAAATCTGCAGGACAGGAGAGAACTGCTTTTACCCGCTGAGGAAGAAAATGAAGTACTTCCTTCCAAACTCTTCCACACTGGAGAAAAAAGAACAAGATCAGAGGAATGCCAAGATAAGGCACATAGATGCCACCGACGCCTATTACCACTCAATCTTACAGCACTCAAAAGGACCCATTTGATGGCTGCAGAGGTGCAGCATTGATGTAACTTCACTTAATTATTGCACTTATGTAACTTTTTGTACTTTCAACTCCACTCCAGAAAGTCCAACTAACCACTTCTGAAACACTCTAACAGCTAGTTAAAAGCCATGCAAGAAAAAAAGCAGTGCAGCAATACAAAATATAAAGAAAAAGTATAAATTAGTAAAACATATTACTGTGATCTGCATTTTTAACATATTCAGAAAGGCCTGTGTACCATCACTGAAGGGACCAATTATTCAAACTAAGTAATAGGCAAATTGGCAACATACATTGACCATTTAAGATCAGTGTATGTAAAGTTACATGAAAAGTTAATATGCATTAAGATGATGGTTGAGCCTCCATGGTAGAGCAGGATTTTCTTGTTTAAAGCCTATCAAGCATTCTCATTTAATCTGCTTTTAATGCTTCTCTTTGAAACTAGCACTTGTGTTAAAACCAAAATAATTGCGCAATACAAAATGTGGCATAATGTAGCAAATCACAATATATTGCACATTACAATGAAGCAAAAACACAAAATACTACCAAAAAAAAGCAACTGTTTAAAACGTATAACATCCACATTACGTAAACCTTTAAGAGTCGTATATTCTAATCTGTATTTTCACATGAGAATAACCTGGAACAGTGTGGAACTCCTTATGTTCATGTCCCACATTACTGTATTTAAAGAAATGAAGCCGCACCATTACATTTATATGGCTTTATGACAAGAACTGATTGTTTTACATTCCATATGTTCATGTTCAACATCCAAACACTGAAACTAGGCTAAGTCTGTTTTTCTTCTTTTTCATCTGACTATCATAGCTCAAAGGAGCTGATGTCAATTCATTCAGCATGATTGACAGCCACTGTGGCCCACCTGTATACTAGGAACCGCTGTATGTCTATTCAGCCTGATCTACTGTCACTGGGGCTTCCACCCAGTTTGAACTTTTGACCAGATCGCCCGTCAGTGGGGCCTCCTGATCTCCATGGGCTTCAAATACTGTCCACCTCGTAGCTTTAAAAGATATAAACCTTAACTGACACCTTTTAGTAAACTTTTCATTTGTTTCTTTTTATTTCTTATTGCTATCCAGTCTTGACCAGTGTTACGATCCAGGTGTGTTTGGCAGCAAACACAGGCAGGACTGACAGTGAACATAAGGGGTTTATTTACTCAAAGGGGAAAGACACACAAGGACAAGGACCGCAACAGTATGTGACATGCACAAAACAACGTTGGACAAGGTGGAACGTCCATGAACACCCTTTAAGCCTTTGGCTAATTGCCCACAGCTGTGCCCTTAGCTCGGTTCAGCTGTGGGGGTGGAGCTTGGATGCCCACCTGACAACCAGAGTAGGACGTTCACCTAGGACTATCACCTTGGCTTGTGCGGTAGGGGTTCAGACCTGGATTCTGTAGCTGCCTTTTGCCATGAATTATATAAAGATATATAATTATTAGATTGTCTTAATAGTTTTGAAAAAGTATATTGTTGACCCAATATTAAAAAAAAAAATCAATGTAACAAGATTTTAGACATACATTTCTATAAGCCTAATCAGCTGCTGTTAAGATAAGATAAGACAAGATAAGAGATGATATCTCTAAATCTAAAAGATATATCTTTTAACTTCAGATTAAAATGTTATTAATCCTGAGGGAAATTCCTTTGCCAATTACATGCTCAGTGCAAAAGATAGGAACAGAACTGGAAACAGAGCAAAAGCAAAACACCACAGTAAGAAATTAAAACAACATTTTAAAGTGCAGTCATTATGATAAAAATATAAAAAATATACAGTTAATATAAACAGTTTTACATATACATATGAATAAGTATGTACAGTTATACTACAGTTGTACTATAAAATAGTTGAGGTACGTGATAACAGAGAGAATAAATTATGGATATAACATGGTTTTGTTACAAAATTGCAAGATTTTGTTGACAAGAATGCGTTAAAATGTTTAAGCATATTTCAGCAAACTTAACATCAACAACCTGGAGAGCCAACCTATCATAACCCTCTTCACATCAAGAAAGTGAGCTTGTTTGCAGTTTCCTGGTGTATTTCTTCCCTGATATACAGTATGTTGCAGGACTACAGAACATATATAGTTCATTCTTACCCTCACTCGTACTTTCTCCTTCAAGTCAACATTGGGATGGTAACGAATTTCCATTCATCATTTATCAAATAAACTATAAAACAATTCAAAAAGTGACTCATCTGTTTTCAACATATAACATTATAATTGAGGCAGAATTGTGTGATTATAAATAGTTAAACATGGGTGTTACATAGGGTCTCCAAGTTTTAATTTTTATTTTGTTTGCTTTTCACATTTCACAAGTATGAATTAATTACCCAGTTAACATGTAATTAGTTAATCTTGTTATGTAATAGTTTAAGTTTTGTTTTTAATTTTTTAAAAATGAAGAGTTTTTGATTTTAGTTTTGATGTGTTGGTAAATATCCATCCATCCATTTTCTAAACCGCTTATTCCATGTTGGGTCGAGGAGACACTGGGGCCAATCCCAGCCGACTATGGGCCCAAGGCAGGGTACACCCAGGACAGGAGGCCAACCCATCACAGGGCAACACACAAACAGACCACCATTTACATGCACACTCAAACCTATAGGCAATTTAGAGCATCCAATTAACCTGAACCGCAAGCATTTGGACAGCGGGAGGAAACTGGAGCACTCAGAGGAAACCCACACGAACACGAGGAGAGCTTGCAAACTCTGCACAGAAAGGTACCTGTGCTGGTAAATATTTTATTAGAAATTGGGGCATAAACTGGAAGCAAATTAGAACTGTTGATTCCTTTTGATGTGTTTCATATTGCTAATTAACACAACAGTAGCCTGTGCTCAGCTACATTGCTCAAAGACATCACTGATGACACTGCCATTGTACTGTAGGCCTCATTTTCTAGTTTCATTTAGTTTTCATGTTTTTAAGATTAAGATTTGTACTTGGTTAACAATTAGCCACGGCAAAGCAAGGCGAGTTTATTTATCTAGCACATAAGATTACACACAGGTCATTCAATGTGCATTAAAGAGATGAAATACCCAAAATATACATTTTATTTCATTGCATGACTGGATTGAGCTAATGCTTTGTCTGATATTTTCAATTCTGAGATGCAAACTCATTACACATTTTAGTGGATAAGAACTTTATATGGGTGGTGTTGATGTTCTGATTAATGATGTTAGAGAGCCGATCCTGGCCCTCTTTAATTCACAGTTATAAATACAAAGACTCTCTCTAAAAATGTTGTAATCAATCTGAAGCTTACTTTTTCTCAATTTGCGCTCCACCTTTTTGCATTCTCTCTTCTGATTTGCAACCACTGTGTAATTTCTCCATGGGGTTTCTGTTTACCAGAGATCCTTTTAGCCTTCATGGGTGCTATAGCATCAAAGACCCTGAGAGATATAGAATTAAACTGATTGAGATGGTCGCCCACAGACTCTGGTGTTATACCAGGTAGCATTGACGTGGCTTCCATAAATAAGGCACTGGTACTCTCATCAATGCACCTCTTTTTGACAATTTAAGATCTTGTTTGAGTGATGGGTACAACAAGCCATTTAAAGAAAACACAGGACTGATCAGCTTAATCCATAAAATTCACATTAGGAACACTGAGACACTTACTGATAACCTATTCCAGTGTATAACCTCCTATGTGAGCTGGGGCAGTTACATGCTTTACCAGATCAAGCTATTAAAGTTCTTTAAAATGCTGCCATTTATGTTATCAATGTTACAACTGAGCTGTATTTTGGGGGCCTATAGATAACAGCAAATAAAATGTTTAAGTTTTTTATCACAGTACACAGATATTCAAAGAAAATGAACTCCCCAAGTGAGGTTAGCATTCACTAAAATGTGTCATTAAATAATAATAATAATAATAATAATAATAATAATAATAATAATAATAATAATAATAATAATAATAATACACTTTATTTGTAGACACATTTCAAGGCACTCGAGTAGACCTGGGAGCAGGAAATAACACAAAATAAAACATACAGGACTCATTAACACGACTTTGTTCCATCAGTACGGTCAGTAGTCAATAAAATGCAATAATATTCAGTATTAAGTAGAAAGTTTAAAGGCCAGACAGGATTGGGCATTATCACACAGTGTAAATGAGCTCGAATTAGTGTGTTTGAAGGTGCAATAAGGAAGAGAATCAATGTTACTGATCCCTGGGTGGAAGGGAATTCCTTAGGTGAGGAGCAACACGGCTAAAATCTCTATCCCATGGTAGACATATGAGCTGAAAGAATAGTGAGACAGATAATAGAGAAAGATCTACGTGATCAGGAGGGGGTGCAGATGTGAAAGAGATCACAAAGATAAGAAGGTGATAGGTTATTAGGTTTCTTTCAGGTAGAAAGAAGAATCTTAAAATCAATGCAATATTTAACAGAGAGCCAGTGGAGTTGCTGAAAGACAGGGGTTATATGTTCAAAGGAAGATGTTCTAATGATGATACAAGCAGCTGCATTCTGGACTAACTGAAGTTTATGAAGGAGTTTGTAAGGAAGACCACTGAGAAGAGAATTGCAGTCGTGGATATGAGATTAATAATAAGGCAGCTATTGTACCACCCCACCTTTGCTGCCAACATGGAAAGCACTGTAAAAGTGAAAGTTGGGTTGGGCTGTTTTAAGAAGATTGCACTGCAGCAGCTGTCCAGCCAGGTTTCTACTAAGAACATAAAATACAATCTCGTATTGTACAGTTTGTTTGTTTGTTTAAATACTAGAGAAACACCATCGGCCTAAAACAAATTCCTTGTGTGTGCAAACATACTTGGCCAAATAAAACTGATTCTGAATCTGATATAACCTGTGTGCAGAAATAAATAAATTAACAATCACTTGTTGGCCAGTGAACAATAAAAACTGCTAACTTCAACATGAAATTATTCAGTCTTGAGGCTTGTGTATTATCTGATGCAAGTATGTAAGTAGGAGTGATTACCCCTGAAGACTGATTTTACCCAGTTACTTTTACTCCCTATCAGAGTTAGGATAAGTTCTAAGGGAGCTGGATATACGACATAGGGGTGAGGATTTACATATATTCGTGTTTTTACTTCCCCTTATTCTTCCTTTCTACCTTTATTACCTCAAACTGAATAATCTGGCACACTGTAGTCCATCAAGGCCTTTAAGACCTACAAAGCATTACGTTGGCGACAGTTTGGCCAAAAATCAGGAATTGCAACATGCCGTCACTTTACTAGACTAGACAATTTGATTGGCCCTGGCTGAATACAGGTGGAATAATGCGTCTGCAGAAAACGGGTGGGCTTACACCGTCTTCGGTCGGCGCAATATGCAAACAAACCTCGATGGTGGTTAACGTACATAGCGGTTAGCTTAGCTCACTAGATGGTAGCCAGGAGCTAAGATAGGGGCTGCCCGGGTAAGGGATGGAAACCCTGGAAGCAGTTGCGATCTAACTAGCCGCCCCGGCCATATGCGGGAGCCCGCCTAAGCTAGTCACGGATCTCCCCAGCCCTCGGCCATCAGGGAGTCCATCTAATGCTAGCTGGCGGTGTTCCAGGCATAGAGCTGGCACACTTGCTAAGAACTCTAGAGGCTTTAACTCGAGGGGGAGCGCAGGCAATCTGTGCCTTAACTGGCCTGTTTGCGGCCGGTGCACTCCTCAGAGGGCCAGGGAAAGGGGGCCTTCTGCCAACCTGCGGCTGCCTACGGAGCCACAGGCGGACTCGAGTTGAGGAATAAAAAGTTTCCCCAGTAGACGGCCAGCCTTGCTCACTACTTCTTTGCTAGGGTAAACAGGAAAGGGGGAGGAAAGGGAGACCCTGAGTTGAAACCCAGAACCTTTACCAAATTTCCAGCATGAGTCTAGTGTGGCTTATCCAAGCAGCCACACCCGCCTAACAGGGAGAAGGACTCCGCGCCGCCTGGTCAGACAACCATACCAATAAGAGCAAACTTTTACAGGAATGTTGTTTGTAAAGTATGCATAAAATGAGGCATAAAACAAAGTGAAAATTAAATGTAGTTTTGTAAAGATGACGTCAATGTTGATGTCATTTTTTTTTTATGAGGCCCTGACAACAGCGGTCATTGTCAGAAGATGATAACAGGCTTTTTAAATGGCAAAGTGGAGTCTCTAGTTGGGGGCCAGGTTTGTGTCAGGTTCACACTAACGGGATTCAAAACCTGCTGCCTCAGGTCAGTTTACATGTGGGATAATGTCCTGTTTAAGGGTATGACACACATAGACCTAACATTAACATGGTCGGGGGATTAAGTGTGTTAGATTTGGGCTGGAGCTCAACTGTACAGGGAGCGTAACCTGAAGGTTGTTTTTTCCTTGGCCTCGATGGACGATGTATGGACTTGGAGAGTGAAAACATAACTATCAGTCTTGTTGCTGAAACATCTTACCACAAACCCCTGATGTTTTCTGCAGTTATTTCCCCAGTATTTACTGACGACCCATAGGGGAATAAGAGGTTCAAGCACTTGTTTAATCATAGGGCTGACATGGCAAAAGGTCCAAACAGGACCTGGAGAAAACCATTACCATTACATTCATGCTTCTATATTTCTAAGAAGAAGCTCGGGGGGTACGAGGGGGCTCTGCAGGTTCTTGCTGCATGTTTGTGGGCTGGAGGCAGAAGGCGGTGAAAGGCGCCTGATTGATGGCCTTGGAGCAGCGGCCCGGTGTGCCATGCCCTGGGGAGCTGGCTGTAAACACACAGCCTCAGCCTAGCAATGCGTCTGAGCCTCTGACACATCCCTTCCTCTCTCACTCACCCACCCGCCCGCCCGCCCGCCTCCTCCTTAACTCTCACTCGCCTCTCTCTAAATGTGATCCACCTTGCATACTGAGTGGGGGCCCTTCATCCCATTGCATGCTCATACGCTAATATCCAGCAATGTGAGCCTATGGCCCGCCAGTGGAAGTAAATGATACCAAAATGTGTGGCTGTGTGTGCACATATGTGTGTGTGTCTGTGTGTTGGTGCTGTGAGCAACAGAGACTGCATTAGGGATCAGTGTGAATACAAAAAGGGATTAGGTGCTTCCATGAAGCCATTAGCACTTCAAAATCGGGGGACGTCGCCACCACAGCACGGTGCAGTGTAAACACGCAATGGTGGCGAAGATTAGTGCGCAGGTAAACGCGGCTGAAGGCAGGCGGGGCTGGAATGTGTGCATATTCGACGCATCTCGCTTATCGCTCGCTCACACATTCTGCCAGGCCATGTCACTCGCGAGTAAGTACCTTTACGAAGAAAAACACACACACACACACACACACACACACACACATATATATATAGACGGCATACAGTTCCGTTTTCAACAGAAGGTGAAATGAGATTATATTCTTAGAGGCTGTAGAATTGGGCGGGCACAGGCTTTTGCTTGGTAAGCAGTGGCAGCAGACGCATGAAGGCTACCCTGCTCCACAGCTGCCCTGCTGCACACACAGCTGTTCCCCCTGAGGCCTTCCACTGTGGAGGCGAGACTCCATTAAAGTGTGTGTGTGTGTGTGTGTGTGTGTGTGTGCACTTCTACTATGGCCTGTCAGTCTCTGTGGATATGGCTGGATATTCAGATTCAGCAGACAGGCAAAAGGAAAACATTGTCAAAGCATCCGTGAAGTGACGGTACTCAGTGTAAACACAGGTGTCAGGAACATTTGGACATAGATGTTTCAATAATGATAATGAAGTTTGTTGTGATAGCTGATGAGTAACTGTTATGTAAATATCTGTTTATTCTTGCTCATTGCAGGCAGCTAATAAAGTAAAAGTGTCCAAAAAAGGTTATCTTGCTTCTTAACTATGCTTTCTTAGTAGCTAAGTTGCCCAAATATTACCCATAGAAATGTTCCAAAATTACTTAGAAAAGAAGCGAAGCTGGCACTTTACTCTAGGTGTTCATAAGGCTACAAGAGATCCACATAAGCCTGACATAAACTAGAGATGTGCAATACCACCGATTTTCTTTCCAATCCAATGCAGAGTAAAATTCAAGCTGGTATCGTCGATACTGATCCGATACTTTCTAATAAAAAACCTCAATGTGTTTGGAAGATCAAAATAAAGCCATCATAACCATAAGCCAAGTAGACAACAGAAGTCACTTTCCCAAAATTCAGCAACAGTGCTACGTCGTCAACAGCTCCACATTTTCTCCCTCTACACCTGGATAGCGCCTGCCTGCTGCACCAGAGAACTCTGTGAGAGACGCCTCCCTTGCCCTAGCAGTACGTGTCCCTCTCCTCTCCTCCTCTTCAGTTCACCTCATCATAAGCTCATCATATTCTGTGTTATGATTTACTCTGAGGTGTTTGACAATTTTTTTTTTATCACGCTGTTTGTGGAACTGACATAGCTCCACACATGTCCCTGCTTGTGCTCAGACATTGTTGTCAACTGTAGTGTCGCTTACGCATTTATACGGCCGTGTTGTGCACCTGACTATGACAGGTGCAAGAAGTAGTTTCCATCAACTGGGCATCATTTAGACGAGATCACGACAGTATAGTTACTTCCCACTGTGCTCATGTTAATGATAAACTATACATTTACCCCAAATTAGTAAAATAACGATATTTTAACATGTGAATCGATTCTAGAACATAAATATATGGTATTGGAGGTATCTTTATGTTAGCATGGATACGCACACCACTAACATAAACCTACATAAATACTCCAACAAGCTTTCCCTAAAGGCTACTTTTGTCAAGTGTGTGGTCATTTCACCCTGATACATGATGGAATAAGCCTTGTATGTGTATGTATGTGTATGTTTTTTGTCAGTTAAAATAAAATGTTTTGAAAATTCAAAATCCTGTAACATCAGCAGCTTTGATACGGAAGTTGGTTCCTTGTATGGAAAAATACATTTAGTTTTAGCCTATATATGCAAATATTTTCCTAACATACATTTGTTACTTTAATTACTGTTAAATTTTGCAAAACTCAATGCACACCTTTTTAAAAAAGACCTAAACAAGGGCATGGGTATGGCTTATGTACTGTTGTACAAGTGGTCAGTGTCTTCTGGGAGCCTGCTCAAGAGTTGTAGTGAATTAATCAATGTCATCATCAAGGAGAAGCAATTAAAAGTCAGGGTTAGAAAAGGTAAATGCATAGCCCAGATGCAGAGAGAGAGAGAGAGAGAGAGAAAGAGAGAGAGAAACAGAGACAGAGAGAGACAGCGAGAGAGAGAGAGAGAGAGAGAGAGAGAGAGAGAGAGAAAGAGAGAGAGAAACAGAGACAGAGAGAGACAGCGAGAGAGAGAGAGAGAGAAACAGAGAGACAGAGAGAGAGAGACAGAGAGAGAGAGAGAGAGAGAGAGACAGAGAGACAGAGAGAAAGAGAGAGAGAGAGAGAGAGAGAGAGAGAGAGAGAAACAGGGACTCTGGAATATTAGTCTTACATGCTGCCAACAAAGAGGCAGTCAACTGTGCCAAAGAAAGCCAAGTTTAGCCTTGGCCTCAAGCCTTTATTCTGTGTTCAAAACTCAGCTCGCTGTTAAAGGGTCTCCTAAACAGCGTTAATGTTACATCAGCAAGAGAAAAACATCTTACGAACTTTACATAGGGACATGTTCTTATTTGCTTTTTTCCCCTCAGATAATGATGTAGCCAGAATATGGCATTTGCTTGTTGTAGCATTCAGTGGTTGAGGCCAAGGTCACGACCTGTCTAGTCACAACAGTGTGCGCTAATGAAGTTAGACACCATAATCCCATTCATGCCAGTTTCTCTTCTGCCCTCTTTAAAGTCAGCTCTGTACCCATTTATGGACAATAGCACATTTGCAGCTGGGCCTAAACTCTCCAGAACTAGCCCCTATTCCACAGAGATCAAGGTCGTTGGCTCTCTCAGAGCAAGGGAGGAAGGAAAAATGAGTGTAATAAGAGGGAGCAATGTGTGCCCACACAACACATGCAGCAGACTGCATAGCAGGACGTCTCTTTCGCTGAAGTGGGGCAAAGTCTAAGACTTTTAAACAACAAGCCGTTAGCCGGAGATCTAACAAACACAGGACAGAGAGATTGTGTTTTAGCTCATTTTCAACACAACCACATCATTTTGCTCCACGCCAGTAATCAAAACCTTGTTGAAGGCTAAAAAAAAGGAAATCGGAGAGCTTTTCAAGCTCATTGAGACATGAGGACCCTTCTTGGCATGGGCGGAGTTCCAGAAATTGGGCTTGGGTTTAGCATTTCAGACATGAGCCCATTTAGTTTTTATTGCGGTGCCTTGAGACTAAGGAAGCATTCATAATTGAAGGAATTTCTTAATACTGAACATCACTTCAGGCTTAATTTCATTATTTACTATAAAACATCTCAGTGCCCGTACAAATAGGTTTTAGACTCCAGTCATGCCATTTTAAATCAGTGATACTTTAACTTTAACTAATGATGTTTTCCAATGACCAGATAAAACTCGTTGTAAACTCGTTCATACTTAAAACAACAAAAAATTAACCTTTACTAAGAAATATTGTTAAAAACTGAACAGCTTCTGAACAGAAGTAAAAGAAATAAAAAATTCTGCAAGGGTCCACCCCCATTAATACTAATATTAATTAAGACTAATTAATTGCTATACACACCACAAACCTTACTGACGTTAACACTCCATGCTTAAACCTGCACTGTTTAGTAAGAAT
>JBBPDA010000039.1:18765829-18777498 GCA_037974385.1 Arnoldichthys spilopterus
AAACACTCAAAATAAAATGAAAATATTTTGCCTATTCAAACTAAACAGTGCAGGTGTAAGCGTGTTAACGTCAGTTAGGTTTATATATATATATATATATATATAATTTTAATGTATTTTAAATATATATTATTCAGAAAATAAGTGTCTTCTCTGTACATAGGGTGTAATTGTCAGATATACTTATAACATTTATGCAGTTATATTTGAGCTGCAGTTCATTTGGTCATTTTCTGAAGAAGAGTGTGACAGCAGGCCTACATTCTGAAACAGTTGTTTCCATGCTTTTTGGTCAACAGCCATGAGGGCGGAAGAACTATGAAATGAGCAAAATACAACTCAGCTAACAGCATGGGCAGTGAAAATTCTTTAAAAAAAAGTCTGACTGAAACAAGGACATTCATGTTAATATATCGACCATTGACAAAACTGGTTACCCAAAAGGTTACTACGTTTTTGGCACAACTGTTGTATTAAGGCAACAGAACTTTCAACGTTGTGTGGTGTCATGAACAGCACAGCTTTATCTTTTGACTGGTTGTTATTACTCACTTTACAATATAGTGAACAGTAATTTTCTAATTTAGCTTGTACAAAACAAAAAACAGAGACCTTAGATATCTTAATTAAGATTACATTTCACACTGCAGCTAGTTCTCTAAATTCTGAAGAAGTGTGTGACAGCAAGTCTGCATCAAAATGCTTTTTCTCTCTCTCAACCACAACTGATCTGCCCTTAACCCTCAGACTTGCCCTGGAGTTTGTGCTTACTACCAGCGTGTTTAAGACAGGTCAAATGCAGTAAACAGTGTGTGTGTGTGTGTGTGTGTGTGTGTGTGTGTGTGTGTGCTATCACAGTCTGAGTTCCACTTCCCCTTTCACTTTGGAAATACTAGACTTTGCCAGAGGAAGGAATCTCCCATTTTAAAGCGCATTTGATAAAAAAATGTTTGGCACTTCTTTGATGTTATTAATAACAACATTTAACTGTAATCATAGCACTAGTACTATAACTATTACAATAGCTACTACTGATAATACTGATAATAAAAAATATTTGATTATTTTATGAAGATAATTTGATTTCTGCATATGTGAAGCAAATTTGACATTTCATCTAAAAAGAGTAAGAATATGAGCAAGAAACACCTCATTCTCTAGCTATTATTGAACCGATCATTAAGAAGTGCTTTTGTGAGAGTGTTGTTGTAAGAGCCATGGCCATGTTTCAGTGATTGTTCTCTTTTCCCTTATTCTTTATACCTCATATGTACATTGAGTAATGTAAATTTGCCTTACTTTATTTAGGTGTATACTACTACTTACTTTCATACATGTGTGTTTCAACAATGAATGTCAGACAGTGACTCAGGTAGAAACAGTGACAACAGACAAGGAAAAGAAGGCCGAGGGCTTTATTTACAAGCCCAAATCAGGAAAAGTTGGGACAGTAAAGCATTTACCACTTTGTAATGTTGCCATTTCTTTTCACAACACTTAATTTAAGGACTGAAGACACTAAGTGATAGTGTTTCAGGTGTAATTTTGTCCCACTCTTCCTGCAAACAAGTCTTAAGGTGGGCAACAGAACAGGGTCTTTGTTGTTGCATTTTGCGCTTTAAAATGCACCACACATTCTCTATTGGAGACAGGTCAGGACTGCAGGCAGGCCAGTCAAGAACCCGTACCCTCTTCTTCCGCAAGCCAAGACTTTGTAATGTGTGCAGAATGTGGTTTTGCATTGTCTTGTGGAAATATGCATGGTTGTCCCTGGAAAGATGTCTTCTTGAAAGCAGCATATTGTGCTCCAATATCTCTATGTTCTTTTCACCATTAATGGTGCCATCGCAGAAGTGCAAGTTACCTTTGCCAAGGGCATTGGCACAACCCCATACCATGACAGACCCTGAATTTTGGACTTGTTGCTGGGAACAGTCTGGAGAGTCCATTTCTCAAGAAAATACTTGAAATACTGATTCATATGACCACAGTACAAGTTTCCACTGTGTGATGGTCTGAGCCCAGAGAAGTCGACAATGCTTCTGGGCACTGTTAACATAGGGCTTCTTTTTGCCACAGTACAGTTTTAACTGGCATTAGTAGATGTAACTATGTACTGAGGTACTTGACAAAGGTTGCCAAAGTAGTCTGGCGCCCATGTGGTGGTTTCACTTATAGATGAATGAAGATTCTTGATGCAGTGCCGTCTGAGGGATCGGAGATCACGGTTGTTCAGCTTAGGCTTGTGCCCTTGTCCTTTACACACTGAAATTCCTCTAGTTTCCTTGAATCTTTTAATTATTGTATGCACTGTTGAAGTTTAAATATCCAAATCTCTTTTTAAAAATGTAGAAATCACTACTTTCTTTTTTTATTTGCATTTTCCATACTGTCCCAACTTTTTCTGATTTGGGGTTGTGTGTTTTGTGGGCTGTTTTGGACAAATACATACCAAATACAAATACACATATATGGTAAAACAGCAAAAATAGCAACAACGGAAGCAGGTTTTTCAATTTGAGCTTTGTTTTGTTTTTCTCCAGTTGAAACGCTAGAAAACCATGCCATATCGACGTGTTCACTACCCTCTGCTATGTACTGCTGAGGACTGATTAGGATGATGATGATTTACAAATTAGGCACTAGGTTAGCCCACTGAGAAGTCCAGCAAAAAGACAAAACGCCTGTAAGCAGCCAACAACAATGTGATCAGCCCAGGATCTTTTAAAAAAAATTTAAGTACTCTAAAGGTCTCTGCACTACCCTGTTTATTAAATACATTTATTTTCTGCATTTATTTTTCCTCATTGTCGTTCCTTGTTATTTATTGCAAATGTGGAATATGTAAAATTACAGTAAAATGAACTTTAATGAACATTTAAATAGCTTTTTTTTTATTTGTTTATAAATTGTAGAATATTATAACATATTGTAAATGTTATGTATATTGAGTATTGTGATATATATTTGCTGTATCACCTGTTTTTATGTGCAGTTGTGTTTTTTAGACATTTACCTCAGCTTTTAGCAGACCTTCAAATGTGGCTGTGATGTTTTATTAATAGAGAGTCCTCTCATAATGTGTTGTGCACGCCACTCGGAGTGTGAAAAATGTCAAAAAACAGACTCTGAAGAACACTCTTTGGCTTCCCTGGAAGCGTGTTCCTGAGTCAGAGGCTTCTTTAAGGAAAACACGCAATCCGTAACTCGCCTAAGGCCACAGCAGCAAAGAGAACAGGTGTGTACGCAGGCTGACTCTAAACCCAGAGAGACCTCCCACCTAGGATGCCACTTTAGGAGCTAGATTGGTCCTTAAGTGAGATGAGGAACTCTCAGCTATCAATTCCAGCTGACTTGACGGAGATGGTGTGGTGCACATGTGTACATGGATGTGTTTGTGCAGCTGAGGGAGTAGGGTAGAAACAGACAGGGACAGAGAGAACACACCGAGCAAAATGTACTCAATGAGTGGATATCTAGTCTGCACGATATGAAGCCCCCCTCTCTCACTTCATTTCTCTCCAAGTACCCAATGAGTCCCACTACCACATCAAATACAGTAGCAACACCGGGAGGGAGGTAAAACTATGGCTCACTCTTCATCCCAGCAGTACCACCAAAGTGTGTGGGAGACAGTGTCCCTCCCCACAAAATGGTACACACGCTCAGCAGCAAGTGGGATTCAAAGGCACCTAGCTGTGTTTTTGCCAAAATAAACAGCCTTTGTGAAATAGGTGTTATTCCCTGGTTGGAATAAATCTGCCACAGCAAAGAGAGGCGAAATCAGCAGACACTGGAAAATCACTCTCAAATCCCTGCATGCACTCAACACAGTGCCCTCTAGTGATTGCTTTGTTTAAAGGTGAGTAAAATGGTCCAGCCTGCAGTTAAAGGTACAGGATTTGTTTTGTTATGTTGTCTGGCAGTCACAGTCCCACATCACTAGTAGGGATGAAATTTTAACACTTTTTCTACAAATGCTTAAGGTAAAACATGATGTACATACACCTGCTACATATGTCTATGTTTCTACAAACAATTTTGTACATATAATCCACTTCAGCCCTGCTCACTTCACTCCTATTTATAACACATTTAATACACTGTACATATAATCTGTCAAAATCACTGTACCTGTACATACTGTACTGTACATCACCTATATAGCACTTTCTGTAATTTACACTGTTCTTTTGCACTTCTGGTTAACTGCATTTCATTGGTTTTGCACTTGTACTCTGCATAACAACAATAGAGAATGTAACCTAAGTATCTTTCAATGTTTCCATAATCTAAAGTAAGTTTTGGCCTCAGGTTTTCACTTACACAGTCCTTTGCCTTAAGTGAGCTATAAAAAAGAAATCACATAAAAATATGTATGTGGAAAAGGAAAAACCGGTTAACTGGTTGCAAAATCTCTTCAGATCAGCCATGACATGTTTAAAGTCTTAAAGTTTTGCTTCTCTAACTTAGAACAGGAGTCGTAAGTAAGTAAGCACCCAAAACATTTCTGTAAATTAATCCCTAAAACTTCTTGTAATCTGTTCAATTGGGGATGCATTTATGAATCGATTTGATTGTCTGTTACCTGTTGTTGGCTTAGTATGTTAGCTTTGCATCTTTGGTCCTTGTTGCATTCTTGACTGTCTTTGTTCATATAGTACTATCTGTCATTTGTTTGTTTGTTGGGATGTGTGTCTTATGTCTCTTTCGTTCCCTGCCACTGCTACAAGACACAGCCAGCTTTCAGTGTTGAATCTGCTGAATCTGATGACATGTATTTTTGATGGTTTACGGGTGGGGGGCAAACCTGTGAATAACCTTTGGCCCGTCCTTGGCTTTCACTGTGTCTTGTCCCTTTGGCGTTGAGGAAATTTTTGTTTATATCCTGCAATTATCTCACAGTTTATACCAACTGTGTATCCCATATAGGGGTCCCAGACTGTGGTTAGTAGGACACATTTCTGTCAAACCAGTGTTCTTTTGATAAGTGAGAGAGTTTTGTTTTTTCTGTTTTTGTATTTTTGCTTCTTTCTTTTGCATTAGGTTAGTTAGGATCATATTGGGTTTGGTTGAGTGGGTATTTATTATTATGGCCTGGTTGGCGAAAGCCAAAGCAAATGTTATTGTCAGACTTTTATTATTTGTTTAGACTCTTTATATTTTTTATTATATATTTTTCTTGTACATTGTGGGGAGTGGTGGCCTAGTGTTTAGGGCATTGGCCTTGGAACCTGTAAGTCCCAGCCCGGGCACTACTGAGGTACACTTGACCAAGGTACCGTGCCACTACACTGCTCCCCGGGCGCTGTTGGTAGCTGCCTGCTACTCGTGCACATGTGTGATGGGTTAAATGCAGAGTTCACATTTTGTTGTAGTGCTTGAGTGTGTTCACAATGACAAATAGTCACTTTCACCTCACTAACCTAGGCTGGTTCATAACAAAAAAAAAAGTGTATGTTTGATATTTGCCAAACATTAAGCATAAGGTTAGGCTAAGGAAAGAAGTTAAGATAAGTTATAGGTTATATAAATAAAGATTACATCAGCATAAATGATCATATTAAGACAACATAGGCAAAAAACTTGGGTTAGGTATTTTTGGAATAAATAATGACTTGAAATGAAAGGGATTAAAAGATTAATGATAACTCCATACTTCAAGCCAATATTAGGTGGTGTTTTCTGATAAAGTCAATTTTTGCACTCAAGGTCGAGATTATCGGGCTAAGGGATTAAACACGGGGCATGTCAGATACAACAGAGTGTCATTAATTAGAACTGTACCCCAGTCAACCACCTTAACGAAGCCTCAACGACGTTCTTTTCGCATGCAAACAAAACATCAAATTACTCTGAGTGGGACCTAATTAGCTGAGGCTTGCGGTTCCATAGAAGGAACTTTAATAAAGATGAGTAGGAAACGCACCCTGCCATGAGACACTTCTCTGATGGTAAATAAACAGCATTTGCCACATACCTGAGATTTCATCTGAGTGTAGTAGACACTCCAGAGTCTAATGAGCTACCTGTGGTGGAGGCAGGCTGTGGGTGTTTTGCAGATGACGCAATCAGATTGGTGTCGGTGGCTAATTTACTCTGCATTTGTCTGGACTGCAAGCCTATGTTGAATAATCTAAATGTTGCATTTAAAATGACAAACAATCAGCATAAACTCTGCAGATACATACAACCATACACACGAACGTACTGTACACACACATACTCACAAACTGACACACTCAAAGAGAAATGCATACACTGATTATGGCTTAAAAGCATGATTTCCCACTTCTCTATACCCAATAACACTGGTCGGATGTTCTTTCATGCTAAGTGGCTTCCTCTTTATTTGGCACATCTTTGACCAGACAAATTGGGTGGATAAAAAAGCTCTGTGTAATTGAAATGAATGGATAAAAACACTATTGTTATACTTAGTATTGATGCACTAAAGACTTGTAACATGGTAATTGCAATCCAATTTGACCGACAGCGCCTGTGGTTGTCATTGGAAATAACTGCAATCAAGCCATCTCCTTTTGTATTAAACATTGGCAGGAGAGCCAAAAAAGGCTTTCATGGGTGTCAAATGTAAGTGGGGTGTATTGCTGTAAAAAAAGTCCACAGGCAAGAGAAAAATGCTCTTGTCCATCATGAGCACCACACATCATAAGAGAGAGAAGCAGTAGGCAGAACATCTGACCTCTAATAGTAAATTAACAAAACAATTAGCTGGTTTTTTACAAGCCATTGAAGTTGTATTAACTGAAGTTAAAAATCTCACTTTTACAGCTGCAAGGGTGAGTTGCAGTTTTAAAGGAATGTTCAGCAAAAAAGTAATAAATAAAGGAATGAAAGGTACAGTACTTTTTAATTTCACTCAGATGCAGTCGACTAGCCAAGATGAAGCTAGTGCCCGGGCTGGGACCTTAACCTGCTACCTTCAGTTCACAGGGTACAAACACAGAATTTTAGAAATGCAGAAGACCAATAAATAAATGAATGAATAATTTCCCTTATCTACATATATGCTTTTTAAGATGTCAGGAAGGCAAACAAAAGCTTTAAAACCATGTTGCAAGAAACACAAACGATAGATACCCTGTGAGAGGGCAGTGGTTAAAACTTAAGCTGGATTAAATTCATGTGTATTAAAAATAAATAAAAGGTTTTTTGGGAAAACTAAAAAGATAAAAAAGATGTTTGTTTCAAATAGCCCGGCTTTAATACGTTCAAAATTCTGCTGCTCATCTTCTCACCTTCACAAAAAAATCGGAACATATTTCACCCATTTTTCATAAACTTCACTGGTTACTGAGATCATATCGTGTTCAGTACAAGCTACTTCTCATTACCTTCAAAGCCTCCATGGTTTCGCCCCTCTCTATCTTTCTGAACTACTGCACTTACATACTCCTGCTCATTCCTTACGCTCTGACAGTGGCCTGCTTCTTTTTCCCAAGTTCCATCTTAAGTCAATGGGAGGTAGATCATTTAGTGTTCTTGCACCTAAACTTTGGAATTCTCTCCCCCTAAACCTTCGCAACATTTCAGTCCAGAAAGTTGTGTGGTGGAGCCTCCATGGATTGGAATAATTTGTCCATCACATCCCAGAGTGCATTATCCTGCTGAAAGAGGCCACTGCCATTAGGGAATAGCACTGTTATGAAGAGTCAGGTACTTGAACTGCATCAATGTTTAGGCAGTTGGGATGTGTCAAAGTAACATCCAGATGAACGCCAGGACCCAGGGTTTCTTTGTAGAACACAGTCAGAGCATCACAGTGCCTCCACTTCTTTGCCTTTTTCCCCATTTTACATCCTGGTGCCACCTCTTCCCCAGGTAGGTGGCGCAAACACACCCAGGAGTCCAGACTTATTAGACCAAGCCACATTCTTTTATTGCTTCATGGTCCAGTTCTGATGATTACATTCCCAGTGTAGACACTTTTGTTGGCTTTTAATACAAAAGGCCTAAAGTGTATGCCATTCCTAACTGTCGGGTATTTTAGTCACACCCATAGGTTACAGCTGTATAAACTCAAACACATAGCCATGTAATCTCCATAGACAAACACTAGCAGTGGAATGGGTCATACTGAAGAACTCAGTAACTTTAAATATGGTGCTGTCATAAGATGTCACCTTTGCCTCAAGTCATTCTTAGTAATAACAGCTCAGCCACAAAGCAGCAGACCATGCAAACTCACAGAGCGGAGCCACTGAGTGCTAAATCGCGTTAAAATCACCCGTCTCCACTACATACTTTCAAACTGCCTCTGGAAGCAACAACAAAACAAGAACTGTGCGTCAGGAGCTTCATGAATTGACTCTGGAGAAACTTGTTCATCTGAGGGATGAATCTGGGTTTAACGTAGGGCTAGGCGATATGGTAAAAATATCTTACCATGATATTTTGAGAAACTCCCCCGATATGTGATATGTCACAATATGTATAAAGATGGAACAAAAGAAAAAGAGCCAACAGGGCCGTTTTATTACCCTAAAAAAAATCTAAGTATTAGTACAAATAATTTTATTCAGTGTTTTTCACACCACTGTACAATATGTTCACTTAAGCAAGGCTAATGATGCGCTCCTTTGAATTAAACATCACGTTTGATAGTGTTTTATAGGTACTAACAATATAGATACGCTCAGAAAAGCATATTGCGACCACAGTTTATCACAATAACGATAAATATCATCACATCGCCCAGCTCTAGTTTGGCGAATGCAAGAGGTGAAGTTTGGTGGAGAAGTGGATAATGGGTAGCAATGGTATAAATTTGATTTTTGTTAAACTATTCTTTGAAGGTTACACATCTAATCGTATTAGTCTTTTTCTAACATACAAAGCTGATACATTACAGATTAAAAAGGCAGATGCATTCTCAGGAGTACATGAGCAGACCCGGAGCATGCTGGTTAGACTCAGTGGTCCAGCAATGGAGAATGTGACAAGCCAGTGAAGCAGCTTACATTAAGAGAACATAAAGAATGTACACGCAATCTGTTAGATCCAGAAGGCATCCCAGCAGAGCCTGGCGGCTTCCACTAGAGGCATGCACAGCTTACTCTTACAGGCAACAGAGCAATGGGACTGTGGTAAATAAGAGAAAAGTATTAGGTATAAAAAAACTTCAAAGTGGTTCCGCACTTTAATAATGCATCCCTGCTCTTTTTGGAGCAGCTTTACCCAGTTTATTAAGACTCCCACTGAACTCTTCAACCCCTTGAGGATGTCTTGTGGAGGGGAATTTTCTCCTGTCAGACTGACCTTTGACCTACAGGACCCTGGTGGATGGTAATCCCTGAGAGGTTAATCAGAGGAGTGTAGAGGATCTAATGAGTTACTCTCTGGAGGCCTGCATCTCCCAGCTGCCCAATTAGCCTCTCATAGGCTGGTCTAACATGAGCTACTGTGCAAAGGGCAATTGGATGGAGCTACAATGGACACCTGTTGGAGGTTATGTGCAAATGTTTAGGGACCAAACCGATATCTGAACAGCAGCTGCACAAAAGCAAGTAGTATTAATGACACATAACAAATGTGAAGAAGTTTTTGAAATGTTTACCCTAACTTGATGAGAACAGACATTCTCATAGTTTCTCATCTCCGACACTGGTCAGCATTTACCCCTGCTTTAGATTTTGTCCCTACCTTGCGCTCCTACTCTTTGAATCAAATTATTATTCTGGCATGTCAGAGTCACTGTTGTTGTTGGAAGTGAGATCCACTGATGCCCACAAGACCACCATGGTAACATACATGCATGCATGTATCCATCCATTCCTCTGTCAGTCTGTCTGTCTATCTTTATTCAGACAAGAACTGCTAACAAATATTGCTTCAAAAAGCACATTTTTTGGGAACACCGTTTCGTTCAATTACAATGTTCTCAGAACATTCAAAATGCCCCATTTTCTTGTTCTCTTGTTCCCAGAAAGTTGAAGATATGTTTCTCTCCCTGCCAAACTATATAAACAAACAAACAAAAACAAAACTGAAAAGAACCTTCATGTAACATCATAAAACATTTTACAGTAGCATTGTAGGAACTTTTTATTAAGGCCACGCAACATTATTAGAGTGTTATTATTAGCCATTTACTTATTATATGTTTAAGGATATTAATTTCCTCATCATTTATGTGCGCCAATGCTACCCGATAAGTTCTTGATGTGTTTATTGACGTGCCATTGTTGCTACATGCTTACTTGACGTTGGGTTTGTGTAGAGGCTAGACCGTACTGTTTTGTGCTTATATCTGACTGACATTTTTGGGGCAGATTAAAGGTCTTCTCAAGAGACACAAAATGGTTCAGTGGAGATAACCAAGCTTGGAGTTTGGTGTAAAAGACGTGAATCAAAACCCCAAGGAGTGTAATGAGACTGCTACAAACATGGTTTGGCCTGTTTGCTCAAGTGCTGACTTTAGCCATTGTGCCCCCTGATTGAATGTGAGCAATTGTGCAGTAGTTTGGGGGGAGTATTCGGTGCGAGTCACCTGCAGCAGCCATCGCTTGCACTCAGCTGTGTGCCAGCCCACGGGTGTGACCTTTGCTTGATGCCTGTCTGTCTTGTCATGTCAAAGTAGTGTTAGAAAAAGGGAACTCCGTGTGGCTTGACCTGACAGGGGTTCAGGCATGTCAGTGTGTTTTTGTGTGTGTGAGTTTGTAACAGTAGCCTACTATTAAACAAACAAACAAACAAACAAACAAACAAATGAATAAATAAAAGCTTTTTGCCCAACTTCATACAAAGGTGCCAAATTGTGTACTCACTAGAGCTCTTAGAATGCTGTTTTGAGGGACTTTCTCAGCTCTTACCAGCATAAAAGGATCCATGAGTGGCGTAAGTGTTTACAGTGATTGGGTAACATGAAAGCATATAGTGATTGGTTAATGCAAAAGTCCAGGTTTTGTTGAGCCTATATGCGACAAAGGAAATACGATTCCATCTGCTTGTACGTTGTTGCTATACCTGCTATTGCCTGGCTTGTGCCACTTCAGTGTTCCCTCTAGCAGTGTAAATGCAAACAATGCCCCTGAAGGGTATGTACTTCTCGGGGAAGTTCCCCAAAGGGTAGTTCCTCTCAAAAGGTCCCTTGAACCATTTGGTCCAAAAGTACCTTTTGCCTCAGAAGAACCATTCTGATTCCCCAAAGTACATTTCAAAGGGTGTTTGCTGCAAATCAGCTATGTGAATGTAAAGTGCCGATTTAGAATTTGATGCCTGCAACACACTCAAAACAAATTGGGAGAGGTGTGTTTACCACTGTGTTACATTTCCTTTCCTTGTATTGACACTGTCATTTGGGAACTGAGGAAACTAACTATTGCAGTTCTGCAAGTGGAATTTTGGCCCATTCTTAACATCATACAAGATTTCAGCTGATCAGCAGTCCATGGTGGCCAATAAGGTTTTAATCAGAGACAGAGCGAGACTGTAGGCCAGTTAAGCACATTCACTATGCGTCTACAAAACCAAACTGAGTGTGCAAAATGGGGACTGGCATGTCTTCCTGAAATAATCATGTAATTCCTGGGGTGCCCCCTTGACACAATATGTCTCTCCAAAATTCCACAAGAGAATCAACAAACACATCATCCTGTTTTTATCGCATTTATAAAAAAATTGCAACTTTTCTGGAAATGGGTTAG
>JBBPDA010000039.1:18777598-18818918 GCA_037974385.1 Arnoldichthys spilopterus
CGTTTCCAAGTCACGGGGAAGCTGGAGCCAATCCCTGCTGACAGCGGGCCTAAGGGGTACACCCAGGACAGGAGACCAACCCATTGCAGGGCAACACTTAGACAGACAACCACTCATACGGCCAATTTTAGAGTATCCAATCAACGTACTGCAAGCCTTTGAACAGTAGGATCAAACCGGAGGACCCAGAGGAAACCCACACGAACACGGGGAGAGATTGCAAACATGGCCGACCCGGGAATCGAACTCAGGACCTTCTTGATGTGAGGCGACAGTGCTAACCACTACACCACCATGCCGCCCACACACACACACACACACACACACACACACACACACACACACACATAATCAATCAATCAACCATATCATTAACACCACTCATGCTGCTGAACCAACTTTATGATCTTTTTATAATAGTTAGCAGTCACGTTTTAAACCATAGTAGATGTTCTGTGGGATCAGACCAGGCTAGCCCCCCCATGCCTCAATGAGCCTCGGATGCCCATGACACTCTACGAAACCTGCCATTTTGGAGATGCTCTCCAGAAGCAACTAAATAAAAAGTAGGCAAAAGTGAAAGGGACTTAATTGTCATTATGAGCACACTCAGTCACACACAAGGTGCACCACAACGAAATGTGACCTGCATATAACCCATCACAAATACACAGGTAGAGCAGCAGGCAGCTATCAACAGTACCAGGGGAGCAGTGCAGCAGGGCGGTACTTTTCTCAAGGGTACTTCAGGGTTACCCGGGCCGGGGCTTGAACCTGCGATCTTCAGTTCACAAGGGCAAGGTCCTAACCACTAGGCCACCACTGCCCAAAATTGCAACAGCTCAGAGAGACTTGCTGTGTTTATTATTTTTGTTGTTGCACATTGCCACCACATTAGACAACAACGTAAAAGTGTTAACAGCATTTTGTTTCTGCAAACTGCACTCACGTTACACCCCTTAACACCTTAAGAGGGTCTAATTGCTATATGATTTATCAAAGGGCAGAGGCGGGGTGTTGTCACTAACACCCTGGTAGCCAAAGCCGGCGGGTTCAGCGCAGCACAAAATGTCATAACAGTCATCTGAGCGCACGCAGTATACAATCATGACTGTCACTGCATAATTCAAATGTTTCAGGCCTTTAATGAAACATTTAAGCACATTCACTCTTTCTAAAGTAGACACCTGCACAGACAGATGTTAAACTGTTCGGGGAATTGGTGGGCTTCCAAAAATTCTTCCTGCAGACATTCCCAGTTAGTCATGGACAATTAAGACACACATATGGAGAGATCGCAGGTTTAGAGGAAACATTTGATCATTGGATTCTCCTCTTTACTAACGCTTAGGTCATAAAAAAGTCTTCAAGGTGTTTTTTATTTGGCTTGTGTCAAGATTCAGGCTCAAATAACTGACAAAATCTGTTTGAAAAGTTAAAGCTTGGGAGGATTTAAAAGGAGAAGGTGGGAAAAAGTGTGGGGTAGAAAGCTACAGGAAGCTAAAATTAATTTAACATGAAGGTCAAGAGGGGGGAGAGATAACTTCAGGATGTTGAAAACGTTATATTGTTATCGCAGGGCTGTATTCTCTTCCCTCCACATTATCTTGCATCTGTGACCATGGCTAAATAAAGTGGTGAGTTCCCTGATGACATTGCCTCTGGGCTTAGCTTGGTAGACAATTCTTATCTGCACAAGGCATATCTGATTTCTGTATTTTTGGCCAGCGCAAAAAAATAACAAAAAGCAGACAAGCCAAGAACAGAGCAACAGTGAAAGATACTGATGCTATTCTTTATCCTACAGTGCCTTCAGATGTGTGTCTTTCACTGGTGCTCTTCATACAAATGTATTTTCCCTCAGTATTCTGTGTCCTACATACTCTGCCTGATAAGACATACGGTTTCAAAGTGTGGATATAAAATATATTTTTTTAAAGTGCTTGTGTTTGAGGACTGGTTGGGAGAGAAAAAAAAGACAGATTGACACGGTAATATTACAGGTAACTCATGGGTGGTTAGTTATAGGTGTTTTATTATATAAATGTGAACTGTTTTTGCCGATTAGTAAAGTAATAGGACACCAAAAGCCATTGTCATCTTGTTTCATCTTGAACAGCGGGGATCACACTTTGTTCTGACTTATGCAGCCTGCATTCTGGTCGTGTTACATGTTTTGTTATATATGTACAGTATCTATGCTGTAGATCCCCCTCTTGCAGCTAAAACAGCTTGGAATATGATACACCGTGTGTTCTGACACCTTCCATTCGTATCAACATGCTCGTTGGGATCGGATCAGACGGGCTAGCCTTCACTCCCCACGTGGTTCAGGTGCCCATGACCCCATCTCTAATTCACTAGTTCTCCTTCCTCTGTTCACATTTGGTAGGTCCTAACTACTGCATACCTGGAAAACTGCACAAGACCTGCCATTTTGTAGATGATCTGACAAGTCATCACAATCAATCAATCAATAAATAAATAAGGCCTTTGTCAAAGTGGCTCAAATACTTACGCTTGCCCATTTTTCCTGCTTTCAGCTTTTCAGTCCCGTCCCTTTGCAAAAGTTACCAATTTGTTAATTTCAGTAAATAAATAGATATCGTCCAATATATGAATTAGCTTTGCTCCTCGTGGAGGATGGCTACTTATTTTCACTTATCAACAAAATGTACTTCAAAAAACAAACAATATGTAATTTGACTCTGGGTCAATAAACAGATTTTCAAATGTTTGTATTTATTTAACTAACCATAATAGAAATTATTAAATCAAACCCTTAATTTAAATGTAACCCTAATTTTGCACCACATCTGCTACAATAATATCCACTCAAATACAAATCCTAAGCCTAACCCTAATATTGCTGAGGATCATCTAAATTTCATTTCATAGTATGCTGATGTTAAATTTAGCATCTGTTAAGACTGTAGAGAGAACTGCAAATTATTGGGGGTCCCTGGTCAATTTTTTTTATAATAGATAATACCCCTGTAAACTGAAGGTTGCAGGTTCAAGTCCTGGCCCTGGCACCACTGAGGTACCCTTGAGCAAGGTACCGCTTCCCGGCGCCGTTGATAGCTGCCCACTGCTCCACGTGCGCACGTGTGATGGGTCACATTTTGCTGTTGTGCTAGAGTGTGTTCACAATGACAAACAGTCACTTTCACTTCACCACTGGCCCACACATGAAAGATTTAAAGTCTGACTTCCTATTCAAGCACTTACTCTACTCATATACAAGTAAGAGAATCTGCACTATTTTCTCCTAAGGCCTAGTCAACTCAGGGGTTTTGTAGTGGCATTCGATCGACTTCAGTATGACATTACATTCATGTTCATTTCACTGTGTTTAACGCTAACCTGCAGCCAAAACTTTAATTCTGTGTGGTTTTTTTTGGTGGGTGGTAATCAAGCAGTGCAGAGTGTTTTTAACCTGTAGGGTTTGAGGTTCATCCTTCACTCTATTAGCGAAATATGGATCAATTGACTGAAGTCATGGGACACATACAGTCCTCCATAGCCCAAAGCTAAGCCTCTAATGCTTTATTTGATGTGTTGCAGTTTTGTATCGCTTCAATAAATAAGACTATAGTAAAGATAAAGTGTATATTGTATTACATAAAGCATAGAAAGTGTTTTTGGAGGCCTAATTTGCAGACAAAAGTCATAAATCATGTAATATTACAATATTTACTTACAAGTCAGGGTCTGCAACTGCTAAAATGTCATGCTAATATCATGCTGTGGGGCTTGAGCTGGTGTCTGAGCTGGCGCTGGGTCTGTACAGCCCTGATAGAGTATGTGTGCCATGTCAGGGTCATGGCGGGTACATGAAGCAGGAGGGGGCTGGATGAAATATAGTGTTTTTTTGGGTGTGCGGCACCACACAAGGACTCATAGCTCACGTGTCATGTGCCATCCTAATAACGCAAATGACCTAGAGAGAGAGTCACTTTGGTAATCCTCTGCTTAATCACTGAGTTAAATGTCAGGAGCCATGCCTCCTGCCTGCTGCCCCAGAATGCCTCACACATTCCACACACTCCCTCAACTTTAATTGCCTTCTCTGGGTTTCACAGGCTGACTTAGGTTGGAGTAGAGCAGGAGCCAGAGCCTCTTGCATGTCACGGCTCATTCTGCCTGCCACGCCACTGATCCATTCCAAAGGAAGATTAAGATTTGAAGAACTTTATTGCTTAAAATAGCCACTTCCCCCTGTGCAGCATAGCGGCAACGTGGATATGAAGGAAAGCATACTTCAGATGCGATCAGAGAGATGCTATGAGCAAGCAAATTTATTCTACAATGAGGCAAAGTGTGTAGTACTCCAAGTCTGGAAATGCTAATTTCTAAAATCCTGAAACCTGATTGGCTAATTGGCCAGGTTTAAAGCCATTATAAAGCCCTTGGTTTATGCACACCTACAGGGCTGGAATAAAAAAAGGACACAGCATGAAAACATATTTAAAAACACATTTGAACAAGCAAAACACTCCCCTAGTAATATTCAGTCACACACCATGCTGTCATTCAACTAGTCACCACGGAGCAAAAATAAATCGAGAAGTGTTGGTCCTCATGTGATGTGATTTTAAAGAGAATGCTACTTCACTGAACAGCTAACATTAGCCAAATATCACTTTTTAAAATTTAGTTTAAATTTTTTTAATTGCTACCATGTCATAGCTCAGGTTTTTTTTTCTGTTGTTCAGTGTGATGATTTTTTCAGGCTTTGACAACATTCCAATAAAACTGTAGTACAGTTTTAAGAATATTTTACTTTATCTGTTACATCCTTTAACTGTCCTGTGGTTTTCAACATTTCCGCATTAAATACTGACTTATTCTTTTCATAATTACATATTATTATTAACGTTACAAAGCGACTGCTTCGCACAACCACAGGCAACTAAAAATTCAAAACTTTCTTTCAATTCATAGATTTATTTCAAATTTTATTTTGGTGTATTTTAATCTTTTTTGTTTTCGTTGTCACTGTTTTGTAAAAGCAATAAGCTACTTGAGGACTTACATTGATTTGACAATGGGTAATCCAGGTTAAATGTGCTTGTGTCACAGGATTCTAGTAAAGGTTAAATGTGCTCGAGCTATGGCATTCATGGAACAAATTTCTAGCATGACATTTAAAGAACAGACCAAACCTCTTGCTCTAGCGATGTCTTTTTGGCTGGCATTTTTAAACCTATAACTAATAAATGACTTAACACTCAATTACACATGATTACTGCTCTTAAATCTGACAGTGCATGTTAAAGTTTGAACCTCACAAAGTCTTTGATATATAACTGTAGAATTTTTTTCAGTGGGCCACAACACGGAAGCTTGCCTGGATCCATTCATTTTTTTCTCTTTTAGTGTTATCTAAGTGATGCTCTTTATGCTCAGGGGAATGACTTCATTTAATCTGGTCTATGTTATCTTTTTTCATTTATTGATTGATAGAAAAATGGGTTCTTTTTAGATAGCTCCTGTCTTTTTTTCTGAAGGCAGGCACTGGTTCTGGATAAGGCCAGAGGGCACCAACACTGGATATGTCATCAAAAGCGAGCTCCGATTTGTCAATTCTCACAAGAATCAACAAAGAACCAAAAGGCTTTTCCATGGCTACATTCAACACCAAGATAAAGAGCTTTACTTCAAAGGCTGCCTTAAAAGAGATCCAGTATGGCAAGTGAGAATGTCAAAACCACAATTGGAAACCACAGTCAGTCTGTGTTCAAATTTCAGGTGGAGTTTGAGCTCGGATGGAGACAGTGACATCCTGTCTTCCTGGGTGTAACGATGACCTGAAACCAGAAAGCAACTTATAAGATGGCGGTCGTAACACTTCGTTATTAATATTGATTTCTACCCCAAGAGTATTGATTTTGTTCCAGTGCTATTGATTGTGGTATGCATATCCTAATGATGGAACTAAGCCTTTAGAGAGCAGAGTGATGCAGACTCAGCAGGAAACACAGCTGTGACAATGAGAAATTATTTTAAACAAGAGAGCCCCACACTGGAAGACACACAAACTGGAGGGTATTGCTACCTTTGTGAATACATTCCATTGATATCTATAATGCTGGATTTCAGTAATACTACACAAACACCTAAATCTAACCGTAAACTTAAGCTTAGTAAACAAAATACAATCTTTCTGCTCTTTTAGTTTTTCCTAAAAAGGTTGAATTTGTAGAGAAAACTGCCTTGCTCCTCGTGAGGACCAGCAAAATGTCCTCAGTTTGACAGATGTTCTTGAATTGCTGTCAGGACATGTGGTACTCAGGAAGACATAAAGACATGTGTACACACAAGCATACCCCCCCCCCCCCACACACACACACACACACACCACTTCATCTCAACACCTTGTGATTCTTTTCTTTGTTTATTATTTATTTTTAATGCAGTTATAATTCCAGCTGACTTATGACAAATGGACCTACAGAAATGGTCCAAAGTATCCTAAAACCTCATTTACATTAAACTACATATGTATCAAAGAACATTTTCTTACATTCTCACAGCAGCTATGTCTAGTTCAAAGGTTTGCCACTGGACAAATTATATTCTAAATGACTAAATGATGAAAATAAGCACACATGCAAAACAGAGAACATACTTTTGCACACATGTTAAATATAACATATAGGGGAAATGTTATTAGTTGTATGTGCAAAAGATATTACATATTGTTTGCCTTATTTCTTTCCAATACATTAACTCAGGATGACTCATGAAGGAGCCACTTCATTTGGTACACCTATCTAGTATCTACACTCAGTGTCCATTTTATTAGCTCAACTGGCCATATACGTGCCCTTTGTATTTAGAATTACAGGCTGCTGTCCATCTGTTTATCATTATCTTTTTTTTAGTGTGGTCACTTTTCTACTGCATGGTAATGGTTCTGATCAACTTGACCCTTGACACCTTTTTTGGTCTTCCATTAGGCAAATCTAATATTTAGGATTTGGTGTCTGGTATGATTTTTCATATCTACTCCATTTGGTTCCAAGCAAGCTGAGCAGGTACCAATATGTGACATAAAAACACTGCAGGCTACTGATCAGGTCAGAGAGAATGGTCACTACATACCCAGTATCAGAAACACGATTCCATCAGTATTCTCCTTAGTACTGTGTTTGTCGTACTGTCATGAAGATGACATGGTATCTTGCCCTGTACTAACTGCAGTGGAAAACAAATGAGATACCATGTTCCAAGCAAAGTGGATTTGAGCTGGTACCAATTAAAAAAGGGCAGAGTCCTTTGTGGTGCATATACACACAAACTGACATGCCAGTATCATGTCAGTGTCACTGCTTTGCTAAGAATGATCCATGCCATTTGTCATTTACACTTAGTGGGTTTATACTGACCCTATTACGTCTATAACCAGTATAAAAGCCAACTGGACTAAAATATTCAGTTTAAACAACTCATTCCAAATAAATAGGCCCAAACTGACTGAAATTTCAATTTATTCATGAGAGGTAGTAATAACAGATTCATAAATTGAGCAAAAGGGAAAAAATTTACCATGTAAATCATTCAATCAGATTACAACTGGCTCTGTTGTTCCCCCACATGCCCCTCCACCTTTACATATCTGTGGTGATGCAGATTTCTCAAAATGTAAGCATTCAAGCTAAAAGGGATGTCTGTAGAGAATTTATTTTTCGTATACTTCTCAAAAGAACTGAACGTTATTGGACTAGATGGAGTAACACTGGACTAATGACCATTTCAAACAAAGAAATTAATGGAACCAGAAAAGACCAAAGACTATCCGGTGTTGACCAGAGTAGGATGGGATCCCCCTTCTGAGCCTTAGAGGTTTCTTCCTACATCTAAGGAGTTTTTCTATGCCTCTGTCGCCTTTGGCTTGCTCTTTGGGGGCTCGGACCCAGTTTTTGTAAAGCTGCTTTGTTACAATGTCAGTTGTAAAAAGCACTATAGAAAAAAACTTGACTTCACTTGACAAAGCACTATCCAGATAACAGATATCGATCTTCAGCTAAAACACATATGGTAGCAAAGCGTTCCAGAGAGACAAGTGCATGATGTGCACATCAGATAGCTGTTCTGATTCTATGTAAATACCAGACAATATTAGATCACATCCCGTGTAAACAGCTGACCTGAAATTTACAATCAGAAAGAGTTCGGTCACAACGACAAAAACATGTGCATGTAAATATAGCCACTGTGTCAATTTTATTTTTTTCCCCCAAAAGTGGCAAAAGGTTAACAAAAATAATACGCAGAATGGCACATACTTGAAAAATCATAATCACATATGACTAGTATAATTAATTATAGTTTAATATTTAATAACTTCTTGAACTTCTTGGTGCTGGTGTATATATGTAGATATAGAGATACCACACACATGCAGCTACATACCCCACAAATCCATGGCACTTTTTTCACAATCTGTGTTCTTTCATTTTGTGCATTTTTCCCAGAACCACTGCTAGTTGCAGTCCTATTATTGACAGAAGTGTCATACAATAATAGCTTTGTTCCGTCTGTAGAATGGAACATGTTGACACCCAGTTGTGTCATTACTCAATTCCCATGGAGTTCCTTCACTGAAAGGGCACAGGCTGAAGCATTTTTTAAAGTTGAGTGCAATATTCCCTGCAAAGATACACAGCTCTATTTATTCAAAGGCATTCCATCATAATGTCACGTCTGTTACAGAATACGTTATTGCACAAGCTCTCCACTCACATGTCGGAAAAAGAATTCCATATTTTCAAGACCGAAGAAGCCATTTAATCTCAGTCTAGGGAACAGTTCGCTTAAGTGTGCAAGGCACCATCCTTCTACCATATGTTGGAGGCATGGGTGAAATTGCACATCCTCATATACGTAATGATACCTAATCACCATTTAACTATTAATATTGGTATTAATTACACCTTTGGGAACCACACTCAAGGGATGGTGTGAACACCCAAGGAAAAATGATGTATATGTAAATACTTTCATCAGGATTTTGCAGTGATTTACAGAAGTCAATATTTAATACACATTAGTCCATTTCACCAGCATCTCTGAACCCTGTGAATTCCATGTAAGCTTGTCACGCATGCTCTTCAAGTGACGGTTACGAGTCAAGACTGCTCTGCATGATTCTGGATGATATAATTATTTCTAAACACAGTATTTAGCCAGTCTTCTCTCCTGTAGTGTCTCTGATTGGCACCCTACCAGCAAGGTTAATATGGCTTGAATTGATGATTAATAGAAAATTGTCTATATAAATTCAATTTGGCACCGGCCCAAAACACACTATCATAGCGCAGATACCCTCTACAGAATTAAACCATCGGACAGAGGAATAAACGAAGAGTCCCCATTGCCTGCCCGAAAACCCACAAAAAAACCCAGCAATCAAAATAGCAGTAAAATCAAAACATATGAACTATTATTTTTGTCAGAACTGTAAACATATTACAGTAATTATTTGTGACTAATTACAGTTCTTTGTGCAGTTCATTGCAATTAATTGCAGTTGGTGAATTTGCAAAGAGTGATTCGGTTTACTTAAATAGCAGTGTATATTGAAGCTTAATGTGTGGAAAAATAAGCTCCATGTGTTTATTACCTTCACTAATTCAACAAAGAGTAAACAGAGTGAAGATGAAAATTAAATGAATAGTTTTCAGTTTCTAAAACTGACATCAGCAGATTCTATGTTCCTTTGTGTAGCTCTCAAGTGAGCTTTTTTTTTTTACTGCATGTGCTATGCTACTGTGTGTACTGTGCAGGGTTCGCTGTGTCTGCTGAGTTTATATGTGATTCAGTTAAGGATCAAGTGACACATGTTAAACAGGAAATGTGTGTGTAAATATGGCACATGTATTTTAATCTTTAAAAATGTATTGTTGCTTTAATTGTTGCTCCAAGAGTTAGAACACGCTTTCATTGTTTCATACACACACCCACACACAATCGCCGCAGACTTCGTATCTCCATATTTGTCCACATTCTAACATGTTATAACTTGCATCAGCAATGAAAATGAATGACAAATCAGCTCTAATGTGAATGAACTTATGAATTAATGTCACTAATAAAACAGTGACACTTCACATGGATCTTGATATAACAGACCTTGCAAATGACAATCACTCAACAGAAGAGTCGTTCTCTATTATTTTCAATCAAAGTACATAGAATTTACACACTGGGTGAACTGCTCCAGGTTAGGCTCAAATATCATTTTAACTCTATGACCTCTTTTGTGCCTCTGAATCTTAGTCAGTGGTGAAAAAAATGTACTTGAAAATATTAGTTGGTGCCAGTTTATATTAACTGCTATTAATAACCATGTAGTTACATATATATTAACAAACGGCAATGTAACTGGTAAAATTAACCCTAAGCCTAACTCTAACCCACATAAGTCTTGAATCTTGATAATTGTATGTTCTCTGATCTAATTACACATTTGCTACAGGGTGAACTCTTGTTATTAAAACTAGACAAATTGTAGCATAAGAGTACATGCACTGCATCTGCACAGGAACTGTCAAATTTTCAGAATGTTTTACAGACACTTCTACAGCTACTTGTTCTACAAGTTGGCAATTCCTGGGCATGTAAGAGCTAATAATGGAAGAAATTTCACTTTATTACATGTGTTATGAAATAGAAAACAAATTGCAGTCATAAATACCATGATATACTTGTGCAATAACAAAAGAAACAAATCTTGAGTTGATACACAGGTGAATTTACATGAGCTACTGTAATCCCTCAGTAAGAGTGACCATGTTACCAGTAGTTATAATGCTGTTAAGCTTATAATTGCTGAACTTCATACAATACAGGACTGTATTTTCTGTGCTGGTTACATTAGCACTGGAATTAAACTATTCAGGAGGATAATCACATAGCCCTATGTACAGTATGTGTGTTTGAAGAGGAAATTTTGAAAAACAGCTTTGGAAACTAAGAAAGTTAATGCTGATAACTGCCCTTTGGTGCAATTCATGCAAGAGTTTGATCTGACCTGTGGTTGACTTCCAACCACAAACAGTCCCTTGCACCATGTACATATCTCCCTGTTTTCTCTGTAAATACACCATGATGTCCCTACAGGTGAGACTCTGTCTCGGTCTCATCGCTGTGCAATTAGCTTTAATGGCTGGACTGGTCATTACACAGGACAGCCTTCACACCAAGGGTCCCATCACTTCTTCCTCCTCTACGGGACAGGCGGGACAGACCCCAGCATGCTGCCATCAGATATGGTATGCTATCAGGGCCAGGTGCTAGCCTGTGCAGTACAGTTCTCCCACAGCATGCACCCCAGTCTGACCTTGAGGTTCAGTATTTAAACGGCATGGGATGAAGCACGCACACCGAGCACCCCACTGTATCAATTACGGCCCAGTAATTAAGAGTGAGTGTCTGAAGGAGATAAAGAATACCATTAGAGGGGACCAAACAGTGGAAAACACAATTCTTCTTCTAGGGATTTTGGGCTAATCCCATTTTACTGGAACTGTTCTTCACCCGCGCATACTTTGAAGTGTAAATGGGAACAGAATCTAAGAAATAAACACAGCGGCAAGCCAAAGAAACATCAAGACCACTGCAGAAGTGGCAATTCATGGCACAACAATGGAGTGAGGGAAAACTGGATTCTGGACATCTGTAAATATGCACATTTTTGTAGTGTGCGTTTAATTATAAAAGCTGATGTAGAATTACTGAGGATCTACCATGTAAATTCTCTACTCTAACAGCATACCACTGGATTTGACTATACATAAAAACCTAAATTTTACCTTTTTTACTTTTTTTTGTTTTTTATTTTGCCTACAGACAACAGACCTGTAGGGAAAAGGGGGTGAGAAAAGCTGCAGCAGACGAGGCAAGAGCTGAAGTGTCCTGAATTAGTTCTAATGAGGTTATTAGCATGTGCATTGAACCAGTTAGGGAAAGGTCTTCAAAGCCTTTTTCAATCTCCATCCAAGCATCTCAGACAGACTGGAGAGGCCTCAGCTTAATGTAAGAGATGAGGAGATTTAGCCCCATCCCGAGACACACAGTCTCATTCCACCGGCACCCTCATTTTCTCTAAATCCCTCCATCACGCCTCAATGTGACTTATTCCCAAAAGCGCGCCATTTCCCACAATAGACTGTACCATTTCCGCTGCGCCGATAGAGTAAATAATGCAATTATTTTTGTAAATATTCTTATTTCTTCAAGCTAAGACGACGTGGATACCAGGGCAGGTGGAGACACTGCCGGAATAAGTGATCAAAATGTTTTGACTTTTTGCCTTTCCAGCCTATGCTGGTTATGATATTGCTTTTTTTTTTATTCCCTTTTTTTCCCTCCCTTCTCCTCCACAAAAAGACCTGAGCTGTGCTGTTGGCACTGTAGCTTGAAAAATAAATGTGACAAAATAAATAATGAATCGACAATACCAAAAAGACTGTTGCTGGAGTCAGATTGTCTCACTTCAGTGGAAACTGAACTGTGAGTTATCTTTCTGACACAAATACACATGCTTTCCATGATCCCTGGCTCCAAAACAATGTCTAGCCACTTGAGGCTTGTCTACATTTAATTTTAACTTTAGTACCTGCTTGAGACTTCAGACTGCCTGTCAGCTGCGGCACAGCTGGGTGCACAATGCACATGGCAGGCATTGCCACTGGTGGGGATAGGAGATGCCGTACTTTGGCTGCAGGACTATCTTTGTTAGATGCAAGCAGGTCCCACAGAGCCTGTCCTCAGAAAAGCTGCATCTGCTTCATTGGGACAGCTTCTTTTGGCAAGCCGGAATGCCCTTGAAGCTATTGCTGCTGTGTTTCCTTCATTCAACCCTGATGCTTGTTAGAAAGGCACTTGTGTGTCATTAAGAAGTCATGTAGTTCTAGAAAATCTTTAATGAGAAAATGAACTTTAAAAACAATACTTAAACAGCTGATAAACATTCAGTAATTACTGGATTAAATACAAAATTATCCATAATTGTTCAAAACCTAGAGGTCCACTTATTGTATGGGTCATAAGTACCAAAATCTGCTGTATTTCAATTTCACAACCTTTCTTTAAAATTTCCTTAAACAGGGCTACATTTGTTACTGTACCTTTTAAACAGATATTTGTAAATGACCATTGGTTACCATTTATTACTGTGAATAGGCTGCTATAAGCTGAATATGTGCATGCATATGTTTATGTATACAATTCAAAATGGGCATCTTAGTTTATATACTAAGATAACATGGCGAGTGAATGTTTTACTTTGAAACTTTAGCAATCTTTACCAACATCAAAAACTTATATTTATAAATACTTAGAAATATAAATACTTATATTTTACATATATTTGATTTGGATTTTTTTCCATTACATGGGCCCAATAAATAAGGAAATCAAAGTATATAAACCTATTGTTTCCCATGTTGTACTTATGTATTCAACCTTCAATCGTTCATACATTGCTAGCACTTAATGCACTGAAATTCCTACACTGGTAAAAGAATGCACTAAATTTATTTCTGGAAAAGCTGAGGCATTTTGTAATATACAATAAAATCAAGAATCTCTGATTTGTTGGTTCTCTTTGAACTTTAGTTAACTGACAAAGGTAAAACTGCAAAAAAGGTAACCAGTGTTGTCACTAACTTAAATATATTTTGTAAATATAAAAAAGAAATAGAATTTGGTGCTTACAACACTCCAAAATGTTTATTTAAAAATTATTATTGTTGTGTACATTCACCTTTCTGTAACATTTTGGAGGTGTTTGGAAGCAGATGCAGGAGGACGTTGAAAAAAGGGGATTTATTATAAAATAAAATGGCAAACACAATTAAGGCTAAGAACTTAGAAAACACAAGCTAGAAAACAAAGCAGGGCTAGGGACTAAAGCACAAAGACAAGGCTAGAGCCAGGATGTCAACGACAAGCACGACAATTTAAAACAGGTACATACAACAGAGAAATGACAAACACTAGGCGAGGACTGAGGGACTAAACAGTGACACAAAACACGGGACACCTGACATAGGGCGTGACTGGGAAACAATGAACAGCTATGAGGTGGGGCTAGGGCATGGCTAGACAGAACGAACACGAGGCAGGGAAGCACATGGAAACCAAAACAAAAACATGAACGGGGAAGACGTAAGGCACTACACGTCACACAGCCCTGCCCCTAGGAGCAACACCCGGTGTGACTAAACATTGCCAGAAACCGGGTGCTGGCCCAGGGGGATGGCAACACTGAACACACTTGACAAGACTGAGACTTGAACATGAACTCATGAGCTAAAAAACATGAAATAACCTAAACATGAAACTGAGAAAACAACCAAGACAAAGAGTTAGGCATGGGCACAGGCACAGGGATCACAATGGGCTGAAGGAACAAGGTCCAGAGCTGTGGAAACAAGGTCCCGGGCTGTGGAAACAAGGTCCCAGGCCATGGAAACATTTTTCTGGACCCAGGAGACGTGGATGGCTTTCCTTTAAATTAATCTTTAATTGTTTGCAAACTGAGGATACAAATTGTTGCAGTTTGGCAAATACATTTTTGCTCATTCTTGCTTGATAGAAGACTTCAAATGGTCAACAGTCTGTTGTGGTTGTTAGTTCTAATCATGATGCAGCACACATTTTAGCTGGCATAACAGGCCACTCAATCTCACTCACTGTGTCTATCTAGCCACACCTTTGCAGCACATGGAGAATGAATTATTTTTATTGCATTTGACCAAATGTCCCCAATAAATGGGGTTTGTGGTTAATTGGAATGAATGTATCATCCATGTATCCATCCATTTGTTAAACTGCTTCTTCCACTTAGGGTCACGAGAAAGCTGGAATCAATCCCAGCCAACTATGGGCTCAAGACAGGGTTCACCCAGGACAGGAGACCAACCCATCGCAAGGCAACATAGACAGTCAACCTTACATACACAGGCATACACTCACACATACAGGCAATTTAGAGCATCCAATCAACCTATTGCAAGCCCCACACAAAAAGGCACCATGAGCGACTCAGGGATCGAACCCAAGACATTCTTGCTGTGAGATGACAAAACTAACGACTGCACCACTGTGTGGCCTTGAAGGTATCATTTCCAAATAATAAATATATCTCAAAACAACATATGTTACGCATGAGAAAATTATCTTGAATAATTTTGAGAATTTGAGCTTTTCTCTCTAACATCATCTCATTTGGTGACCTTAACCCTTTTCGTATTGCCCCCTGGTGGTTGTGACAGCCCCGTTCCAAACACAATTGTCATTTAAAACGTCAGGATCTGTAATGAATCTACTCGTTAAAACACCAAACCTTCGACATTACTCGATTCTTTAACCTCCAGAGCACATGCATACAAAATTTGACGATTCTATGTGTTTTCGTTCTTTAATAATCTGTAAAAATGTGTTTGTACATAAACAAGATGAAGCCATTGCAGAAACGCCACAGCCGGAACAATAAAATAATTATAAACACGTATTATCCACATAAAAGAGCAATAGAGCTGTAAATCAGCTCCTCACTGAATCAAAACAAAAACCGGAAGTTGAAAAAACTTAGTATAAAGTTTCAAACCTGGTCCCATCTGCTTGCTAAGATGGTCCTTTGTTGGACAATACAAATGTCTTCCAAAAATCTCCAATTTCCAGTGGCCCCACATGATTGTACGCTCTGCCCACATTTTGCCCACTTGTTGGACACATCTTTCTGGGCTGGACTGTTGTAGCGTCAGTGCGAGCAGTATGATTGACACCTGTTTCAAAGAATAGGCAAGATCCTAAGCTATCCAAAGAAGTATGTGTTGACATGATTGGCTCTGATTGTCAGGGTCGGGGCGTTACTAAAATTTATAGCACCATAAGAAGAGGGGAGGGAGGGATAGCGGTTCATATTACGCACGCAACGACACTCTCCAGAGCGCAAGTGACGACACCCTTCAGGGCGCACGCGACTGATTATAGTTGTAGTTGAGGATAAAGTAAAAGGCTTTTTGGTTGTTACCTTTGTAGTGCCTGGATCTTCTCCGCAGTGATGCTCTGAACGACACTTTCCAGCAGGTCTGTGCTTGTGGCAGGCTTGGCTGCTTGTTTCTCTGTGCTGTGGGCGTTAAGGCCAATAAGCAGTCCCAAGAAGAACACTCCTGCCCCAGCCAGCAGGTATTTGACTATGCAGCACCCACTTCTTTTCTGCACCTTGGGTATGGTTCTGCTGAAATGAGACACATAGTTGGGGTCCTCCTGCAGACGTTCAAACCGGCCATGGGGAGACACGGCAGGCTGGATGGGCTCCAGATCTGGATCAATGGCCCCGCTGGACGAGTTGTCCATGGGCCGGTGCTCCACACACTCCAGCTGAAAGTGGTCCACACCTGGCTCGTCCAGCTCCTTCTCCATCTCCCACTCCAGATCCAGAGAGGAAACCTGAAGCTCCTCGCCATCCAGGTCCCGCGAGATCACGGAGCTACCGCGGCTGGCGCGCACTTTCCGGTACGCCATGCGCTTAGCTGCACACACAAACACACAGACACACACACACACACACAGATGGAGAATCAGAGACAGAGATTTACAATGTGATTAAACCAAGACATGGAGGAAACACATCATAAAACAACAAATAAACGGAGATTCATTCTGCCATCATGGAAGTATAATCAAAGTTATTTCATTTTAAGTGACAGAAATAAAGTCTAAGCCAATTACCAAACAAAACACCTATTTGAATATTTATCCTAAAATCTGCATGGTAAAACGCATGTGTGGGCCTGCTGGCTTCGAAAAAAGTAGGCCATTTGCAGGCAAGAACACTCAAACAATGTAAAAAAAATAATAATAGTTATTTAGTAAAAAAATAACGATTCTTCTTGGCAAACCACTCCACTGTTCAGCTGTTTTGCATGGTCAGTATCACTTTCACCACTCGAACTACACAGAGCATTCCTAGTGGAGGCTGTAAGGGTGAACTGGTTCGCTGCTGCTGCTGCTAAAAAAGATCATTAAGGGTGATGACTTGGAGGGATCAAATTCATAAAAAATGGAGCCCAGTGTCAAAGTACAGCATCAAATTTAACTAGCCTTTTTAAAGAGAAGGCCATCAAATTCAAAACAGCCCAATCGATAATGGCAAAACTTCAAACTGCCCAGAAATTTGACAGTGAACATAGGCCATTACTCATTCAAATCCATTTCCAGAGGATATTCACTTTTAAACACTGTGGCAAAAAGGAAAATTCGCTGCTTCAAAAGCTTACAGCATCAACCAAAGTGGGGAAAACCCTTTTTATTTTTTTCTCTCTCTAAGAGCAACACTTACAGTAAAACATTAATTTAAGGTCAGGAAAAAAAAAATCCCCTGATAAAATGAAATGACTTTGTGAGTCTAAAACATTACTATTCCATACACATGCTTTCTAAAAAGCAGCACATTCCAGCATTTTACATTACATTTCATGCATTTCACTTCAAACATACTTTCTATCTTTATCCCTCCTTTTTTCATTTAAACCACTGCAGTCAGCCCGACATTTCCTTATGGCTGTTTTATGGGATGGACAAAATATGATTCTTTTTTTTTTCCTGCATTTGAAATGGAGGCACTAAACACAAAGAGGAAAAGGAGACGGCGCTGGTGCACTCCTTTGCATCAATCTTCTATGGCCCACAAAACTACTTTTATTTTCAGCCAGAACACTGAATTGAGGCCCTAATTCACAGGCTGACCCCCACAGAAATGTGGGTTATGAAACTTTCAGGGTATTACTGACCCTCCTCTCCCGTTTCTGCTCTGTCCTCCCCTTCTCTCCTCTCTCATCACTCGCTCAGGTAGTGATGAGTCTCGTCGCAGAATGACAGCTGACATTCAATCACCAGAAACGTCAGCAATTTAACGCCTTTCAGCTCCCCAACAGAGCCATCAATTAAAGGCCAATGGAATATACCATCTTTGACTTTTTCCCCTGACATTGACTTGACAGTGACACAAGAAGTGGAATGCCGCTGGAATGCTCACGTGTGCAGTCAGCCAGGGCAAAATCTGAATATTAACTCTCCAGTTCAGCCAAAGGAAAGATTTCTCGTAATAATTAATTCAAGCAGCGCATTGCAATTGGGATGACACGAGTGGTTTGCAATGCACATGCAAAAACGCACATGGAGATCGGCAAGGTCATAAGCATTTTATTAATTGGGCCATAAAATGCAGTCTCATCTAATTGCAATACCTGAACACTGAAGACTGACTTAACCCACACCAGTCCCCCAGATTAACCCACATGTTCAATGTCATACAACACACTCCCAATTTAAGCCACACCAGTATGTCCAATATGAAATGAGGTGCTCCTAATTTAACCCACATTAGCATATTCAGTGTCATACAACACACTGCAAACTAAACTCATGCCAGTATGCTCAATGTCATGCAACACAGTCCCAATGTAAAACACATAATTTTGTTCAGGAGTGAACCTTTTTATAGTGTGCCAGGGGTGGAGCTTCCCAATATTCATAGTCTAAGTTTAACATTTATTTTTATTATTTATTTTGTGTGTGTGTGTGTGTGTGAGTGTGTGTGTGTGTTGGACAATGTTATCCAACTTTGCATGCATTTACCAAGCCTGTTTTATTGCCCATGTAGTGCATCATGGGGCCTTACTTAACATCTCTAGCCATTTAAACAGCACAGTGCTAAGTAAAAGTACAGTCAGCTTACATTCTGTCAGTACAACCACACTGGATCACCAGATATCTACTCAAGATTCCTAGGGTGTGTGGCTAAGAAGACAAATACAAAACTTGGCATAACATCACACTGCCAGTTACAAAAAGAAAGAAAGGAAAAAACACCAGTGCTTGCTTTTATTTCTGCCTTAGTGGTGTAAAGAAAATAAAGAATAAAAAAGGGGAGGGTGTAGATATTTTCAAGCGCTGTCCCACTTACCTATCATCAGGTCTGACATGACCTTGTCAGTTGGCTTAGTTAGACAGTATAAAACCAGCTGTCAATCACTCCAGCTGGGGCACATATCACACACAGCCTAAGATAACACAGCTCAGAAAGAGGGCGCAGCAGTGTGGAGCTAATAAGAACAGAAATTGTCAGTCTTCAAAATGGAACTAAGCTCAACGATTGGGACTCCGTAACAAAGACATTGAGAAAAAGCAAACTGAGTATAATAGGGAAAGTAAATTGAGCATAATGAGAAAAAAATAGTATGCAAAAAACCTTCAGTGACTATTTACCAACATATTCGAAATGACTAAGCATTACTATTACTACCAGGGCTAGTAAAAATAATATTTTACAGTTTTTCAGTATTAATTGGTATTTGCAAAGAATTACTTGAATATTCATCAAAACCACCCTTAAAAATTACATTTACATTTTAAACATTCCAAATATTCCATGTTTTTTCATTGCTGCAGGTTAAAACATATCAGATTTGGCAACAGTGTGTTAATAGTCAGCTGAAGCCCAGATGCTGATAAAGTATATGTTGCAATAGAAGCAGCGGTTGTTGCCCATTTTAAGTCAAGTAAATGCTAGGGGTATAAAAAAAATAGAATTAATGCTAGATTTATAACCATCAGAATTTTAAAAAGATCCATTTGTTTATTGTATTAAGTTAAATTTTTACTCAGGTTCAGGCTCAAGTCATTTTCCCTCTGTACAATGTTTTTACAGTTTTGCTTGTCCCAATTGTTTGACACATGCCCACCAAGCTATTCCTGAAAACCGCTTTAGTTAGATCTAAAAAAGCACATCAATTTGTGTTACACTGAGTGTGTTTGCATGCATGCACGTGTGAGTGCGTTAAGGAGTGAATGTTTGCCATGAATGCACTGAATGTTGTTATTTATTTATACATACTGAATTAATAGTAGTATCTTCATTTATTGTGTTTATATGCATTTAAATTTGTTTTAATCTTTGTCTTGTCCTAATGATAGAATACAGGAAAATCTGTCGAAGTGAGGACATTTTGAAAAACTAAACGAGCAGAAAGATTACCTTTTGAGGTTAAGGTTTGGTTTAGGTGCCAGTGTAGTATTAATGAAATACCGTGCTATAGAAGTCAATGGAATGTCCTTACAAAGATAGCATATATATATATATATATATATATATATATATATTGTGTGTGTGTGTGTGTGTGTGTGTGTGTCACACATCATATAAAGGTCTTCCATAAGGACATGCCATTATTTTCTGACCATGTACAGCGCTGCAGTGACTTCCATTCGTATTGCTTAGAACATGTAAAGAACACATTTTCAAAGCAGTGTGTTCCTCCACACCAGTGTGGTGTAACATGGAATATGTTTCATTTGTGCATTCCGATCAATACTAAGAGGTGAAGAAGATCCCATTGTGATTAAGACACACCTGCCTGAAAAGATGAATCACCTGTTGCTGAAACGGATCAACCGGAGGAACAGATCAATGACTTGCATCCATTACATTTTCTTTGAACAGAAAGACTCAGACAAAGAGACAGAGCTAACATTCGTACCAATGGCTCTGATGGCAGATCAGGGTTATTGAGGCTATCAATCAAGCTAAACTGCAAAAGGAGATATTGCATCCATTTGTATTGGCTGAAATGTGGGATCTGACATGTTCGATAAAAAGACGCAACGCAGCTTGTATCTCCTAAAAGAGATTAAGGTCACTGCTCAGATCATTATAGTTGGAATTAGACTAACAATCGTTCATTAAAATGCTGCAAAATGTGTGGGGAGAGGATTTGCACCCTACTAAGAGACACTACATGAAACTAATGGCTGTGGCTGAACAGCACAACAATTCTGGGGTTGATTTCTTTTTCTAGCACTTTTTCCCACGAAGGTACAAATCTAAAAGCTAAACAGCCTTCTGATTTCTACAGTATAACGCATAAATCAAAAGCTCAAATATCCTCAAGCCTTTGTTGATTTCCATCTGCAATGCTAGGCAAAAAAATAATAAAATATTCTTGTGTGCAAGGTAATCACCATCGGTTTGCAGTTGTGAAAAAGTCACATCAATCGTGAAAGTGGTTTCCTTTGTTGACCGCATCATCACGATGGGTAGAAAGAGAACTTACTTGCAATCAGGCCTTCGTTAATGCCTTTAATGCTCGCACTGAAATGTTCTGACAGTACGCCTCTGATTTGCCAGACTGAGCGAACTCTGGTGACTCATCAGAAAACTGGCAGATCACTTGATAGGAGCATCAGAAATTGTTCAGCGTGCTCATACAGCAATCAACAGAAGTTCTAAGAATCATTAGCATGCTCATTCGGTGTGCAGCTCTGCTTATGACTGGGAATAGTCCATTTTTGATGTAGTACTTTTGATATCGCTAAATGGGAATGCACTAATAGCATCCTTTCATGTTTGGCTAATTGCAGAAGCCAAAATAAACTTTTATATACGTAAATGTGGTTCTGTTTTAATTCTGGTAAGATGTACAAGTGATTAAAACAACACTATATATATATATATATATATAAATGGCACCTGCCAGGGGGAGGTATATATTAGGCAGCAAGTGAACAGTCACTTCTTAAACGGATGTGCTGGAAACATGAAAAATGACCAGGCATAAGGATCTGACCCACTTTGACAAGAGCCTTTTTCAGAGCTTCTGCAGGTTTCAACAAGTCAAATGTAAGACTTTTTACAGACCTTTTTAAGACTGTTATGAATAAAACTTAAGACCAATTTTGTGTCCACACTGGTAAAGAGCAGAAAGGACAAAAAAAATCAAAGAGTCTTAGACTTACTGTCAAAATAAACAAATAAAAAAAAACTGTTTACCTGGTCCCATGTTTAACTAAACATAAAGGTAGTAAAACATAACCAGAGTATATGCTAAATATATATTTTTTGTTAGTTATTATTATATTGTTTAGAAGAAAACCATGTCTTTAGAGTTGGACCTTCACATGACCAACCTGTCATCCTTGCCTAACCCCACACAGGTAAATGAAATGCTAATGTAAACATATCTTGAGGCATCATTTAATCAGGCTTAAAGAGTCGAGCAGCAATCCCCATGAGGAGGCCATATGCTGCTCACTTTACTCCATGGACTCATTGTTAATCAAGCCGATGCACTAATTGGAAATCAGCCTGGGTGAGCCTCCCAAAGGTATTGCATACTCTTAAGAGTAATTGCTGGAAATAGGGATCAAACAATGCTTTCTTTGGCATGTTATTAATACTACAGCATTACAGTCTTAAATTTGCAGCAAAAAGAAGCTGAAAAGCACTGCGCTGCTGACGAATCAGCGTCGGCATCATTCCAGCAGATTCTCATTTTCATAATGTAATAGCATTACGATGATCAAAGGCTTGAACACTGTCTACAGTGTGAGACATCAACAAATCTCAAAACACTGGAATCATTTTATATTAACAAAATTGCAAGCATCCTTAAAGTGATTCCATAGCCTGTTTTCCCTAGGGATTTCGTACCCAATGAAGTTCCGTTTCGATGAAAGTCACACACACAACCAAGGAGAGCGCATCTAAATATAGTGTGGCTCGCTAGTGTCCTGCTATACACAGATCAGTCATTATCACCCAATGCTGTCACAAATAGAATGTCACCTTCAGGTGTAAATGAGGTCTTCCCCATCTGTGACACTGTGATAGATCGCCATAATGCCTGTCACGCCTGTCAACACAAGCAGCAAAACCTGAAATAATGAATGGTCCTTTTGATCGCACTCTGTTTTCTATGCTTCACTTGAAGCCCCAGTTTAGTGGCTATAGTGAGAATGATTTGACGGAATGACATACACATCAAATGAGCTAAGTGAATGAATGAATGAATGAATGAATGAATGAACGAATGAATGACCACACTCAATGAATCACCTCTTGAATTCATGGTATTCATGACATCAGTTTAGGAAACCACCACTTTGTCTCATAGTCAACCATGTAACATGTCACTTATAGAGAAAATTCAGCAACCTGAGTACCTCAATATTTCTTACAGCTTTAATCCAGAGCTGCAACTAACAATTATTTCCATAATTGTTAAGCTAGTTAATTATCATTCTGATTAATTGATGTGGAAAAGAAAAAGTGCAGTTATTTTACATTGCATATTTAATATTAAACAATTTAATTGCTTTATTATAAATACAACATACAAGCATTATTTCTGCTTTGGCACAATGCTCTTATAAACATGAAACACTCACACAACAGCAAATGTTCTTCATTGTTCTTTTAGTGTGAAAAGTGCAAAAACATCTTACCAAGTATTGTTAAGGAAGAAAGTTGATTCTGCAAGAGATGTGTCTTACTATTCAAATGATTTCCCCTTTAATGATAAAGCAAATCTAAAATTAGTTCCTGTGCTTGGGGAAACCTTTCAGTTCACTCAAATAAAACAGCCAGGTAGTCTGCAGTGTCAGACATGCAGAGTCCGGCAAAATAGCACTGACCTTGTATATGAGCATCTCTTAAAAGATACATTTCACACAAAAACACAGAAAACATCATTCCAGCCATAGAGAGCTCAGTATTCACAGATCTAAAATGTGGTCTGGAGGCAGAAAATGTTCTCCAGTGTAACTATGGCAACAGAATGGCATAATAAATAGCATTTAATAGCACTGATTTTCTATTTACTACATTAAGGCAGAGCTACTGGAAAAGCACACAGTGGGCTGCTATTTTCCCTTACTTTTCACTACAGTCTCAGTATCGCACTTATTTACCACACTGAGCTTCTGCTGGGGATGCAGTGTTTGTCCTCACGTTTTATAGCCTTGTGGCAGTGCCATGTGGACACAATTTACAGAAAAAAAGTGTCTTCTTGTGACTTCTTGCATAGTGAACAACCCTTTACTGCACTCCGCTATGTGTGTTTTTTTCAATAAAGGGACATAAGGTTAGCATTGATGTAGGGAACGTAAGCATCATCAAGCCAGGTAATCAATAAAAAGATTTCTTGCCAAGTATTTTACACTGTGATGTAATCAATTTAATTGGTTAGTTGTTGCAGCTCTACCTTACCGATGTTTTAAAGCATAACAATCATAAGCATAATCTTCTGACAGCTCAAACACGTCAATATATTGGATTAACCCTTACAGCTTCCAGTGCTTTCATAGCCGTTTTTTTTGTTTTACTTTACAGTGTTAAACAATGTTCAATACATAAAACATATATTCATTTTTTCAGCACCACATAGGAAATGTCTACAGAAAACCAGGATTATATTCAACAAATGATTATATATAACTACTAAATATAAAATTAAAGTGTAAATTACAGTAAGTCGTTTTCTTTCTGTGATAATGCTATTTAAAGCTTTAGCATAAGTGAAATATCTCAGCTACCAAGGGGCACTGAGAACAATTGCTTTTTGTAATATAGATAAAAAAGATGCTCCAATGCATCCGCAGAAGCTGTGAGAGCTACAAAACAAGATTTCTCAATAAGCTTAATGTGTTCTTCATTTTGCTCCCCTTTTTCACTTTCCCACATCTTTCCTATTCAGTTGGTGTATCAACAAACCACTGTGTAATGTCCATATAACATTAAGGCATTTACAGAGTTTAATCCTGCAGTGCATTTTAACTTTGCATATTTGGCCAGCCGAACCCTGTAAATGTAAAAAAAAAAAAACCTCAAAAAGTTGTCTGGAGACTGAGTCATAGTGGAGCTGAAGTGCAAACTCTTTCAGCCGGTGCTTCTTTGAAGAGACTTAACGGGGTGCTTATATTTAGCCACGGTACTCTTAAATATGCTCAGGCCCATTTGGCAGTGTGAAGTGGTTAGTGTCCCTAGCCATCTGGACGCCCTCCCCCTTTCTCCCCACACTGTGTTCAAAACCTCTGTGTTTCAATCCACTCCAGTGCTCCAGCTACCTGGCAGCCACCTTCCTTCAGCCCTCGCCAACAGATGGCTCTGCAGCAGGTAATAATGACCCAAGACAAACTCCTAAATTGATTATGTCATTGTGAGGGCATACATGCAAGGAATTAGCCTTACCAAGGGTGATCAATGCAAGCTAGCCAACCAGAGACAAGGGGTGGGTGAGCTAAATAATGTTTATATAATATAATGTTCCATTATCTGGGCAAAAATAATATAACAGTACAATATAAATAATAATAATAATAATAATAATTATTATTATTATTATTATTATTATTATTATTATTTTAATAAGGTATTTGTATATTATAATAGGTACACATACTTTTACAACTTACAGATGTAATATTAGATTATTTTCTTTCTCCTTTTAGGACTTTTTATGAACATGTCAAGTCAAGCAAAGTTTATTTATATAGCGCTTTTTACAACTGACGTGGTCACAAAGCAGCTTTACAGAAACCAGGTCCGAGCCCCCAAAGAGCAAGCCAAAGGCGACAGAGGCAAGGAAAAACTCCCTAGCTGTAGGAAGAAACCTCGGGAGGAACCAAGGCTCAGAAAGAGGAACCCATCCTCCTGTCATCGACACCGAATAGAATTAACAAATAAGAGAAAAGAAAAGGAGAAAAAGTATATATATATGTATAGTTCTTTGTGTAAATGGGCAGCAGCAGTTTCTTGTGTACAGGTGCCGTGATGACTTTAGATCAGTTCTTTGGCGGATAGAGCTGTTCATATGGGCTCCTCAGCAGGAGTGAGTGGGTTGAAAGCCGCAGAAATTTCAACCAGTAAGAGGGTATCAGGGTCAAATGAACATCTATACATCACTTTAAATGGCTATATTTGCATTGTAGACATCAGGCCTCTGGTTTTTTCCACCTGCATTGTAAAGAAAATCTGTCAGTTTGTGTACAACTACCCCTTTTATACCAACATGCTCCTAATGACTTTGTTTACATGTCAGCAATCAATTTATGCCATCATGTTAGTAGGAAAATGCCACTAATCAATTTAAGTTTATGCTGTTGTGGGTACAATTTACTTGCATACCCTTATGGTGGAACAGCCACACACCTGAAGTCATGCAAGCCTTTCCTAGTCAAAAAAAGAAAAAAAAAACGTACAAGTGCCGTAATCTAGATGAACAAGAGTCGTTAGCGTTAAAATAATTAGCAATGTTGGTTTCAAAACTTTGAATGAGCCTTGAAAACAGACAAACTCTGAGTAAGACAACTTCAAGTACAAGCACAGTGGGCTACCTGAGAGAGAAATCAATGCCTGCTGACAGCCTTTACACTAACAAATGCTCCTGTGCTGGACCTGTGCTTTCCTTTAAGCCTGAATAATCTCCAGCTTAATACTGGTCCTCCAACCTGGCTATTTCAATACATCAGCATGGTCTGTTGGCCCCTCCTTCTATTCGTTGTATTTAATTCAGGAGCCCACATGCAGGGGCCTGCCACTTAAGACAAATAAAGGTGGCATGCTCTTTCCTTGTACGAAGTATTCATACGACCTGGAAGCATGACAAGTCCACATTACCAGGCAGCTACAAATAATCACAGCTTGGGACTGCACTGTGGGGACAGCACTTTCTCACCACTCCTTTCCAGCCTCTAGTGTTCAGACCTTCCTACAAACAGAAGTGTCACGGCAGGCGGCCATATTTTAGGCTGCTAAAACACATCTTTAATCTTTGCAGAGAGTCCCTTCGTCCTGGGAGCCATAATTTGAAGCCCTGGTGTCAGAGGCAGCGAAGGTTGACAGCCCCATAGTGGGAAAGGGGGCTTGATCATTTAGAAAAAATCTATATTCTCTATCCATTCATTTTGCTGCTGAAATGAGGCATTTTCCAAAGTGGCTACACCTGCCCTGTGTGAGCGTCCTCTCAGCAAATAATCTTTCTCAAGTGCTCTCTGAGCATGGACAAAAGCACTGACTATTTTTTTTCCAATCCATGCAACAGCAGGGTAACATGGCATGTGCAACGTGAACTCAGTATTATTATTATTATTATTATTATTATTATTTTATTAATTTTTTAATTAATTGATTTTTTTTTTATTATTGTTCACTTTTATGAAACTACTTTTTAGTCTTTTTGATCTACAGCCTCTCCTCCTGTTTGTTTTTTTAACCTACCACTCATTCTCATTGCTATTCCACACTTTGTAGTCTCTATTAAAACATTTGGCTGTGTTTGCTGTATCCCACAAAATCTGCTCACTCTTCCAGGCTTGCTAACTTCCCAGGTGTTCGATGACTTTAACATGCTGATTTGTCCTTCCTCGTTTTAGTCAGCAGTCGATTCGTCCAACACAGAAACAAGACAAACTATCGCAAAGCAGTAACAGGCATCAACACCATGCGATGCAGCCAGCCAACCAGGTCTTTGAGATGCTTCATGCCTGAGGAAAACAACAGACTCACTTTAGCCACATTCTCGTTGCCACCCTGTTGGCCACACATGGGCATATAAAATTCAATGGTTATTAATGAAGGAGTGCCTGCAAGTGGCACTCAGAAGGACAGTTACCACTTCTATCTGCAAAGTGCTATGGTTGAGTATAACATCTATTATGCCGTGAAAAAACAATTGCCCAACCACTGATTTCCTGTATTTCTGTGTATTTGTCACATTATTCAAACTAAATGTACAGCTCATGTCTACTCACTGCAGTCTATTATCTATTACTTCTGTAATGAATTTCCTGTGAACTGGTAAAGTGGTGACCTAGTGGTTAGGAAGCTGCCTTTGGGACCTGAAAATCACAGGTTCGAGTCCTGGCCCGGACACTAATGAGGTACCATTGAGCAAGGTACTGTCTCGCTACACTGCTCCCCGGGTTATATTTGTAGCTGCCCGCTGCTCCACGCGTGTGCATGTGATGGGTTAAATGCAGAGGTCACATTTTGTTGTGGTGCTTGAGTGTGTTCACAATGACAAATTGTCACGTTATAACGAAAGAACGTGTTGAAGAACGATGACAGAACAAATGGCAGCAGTAGCCAAATGGTTAGGGACCCATGTAATTGGAGGGTCACTGGTTCAAGTCCCAGCCTAGCTACCACTGAGATGCCCTTGAGCAAAGGACCGTTCCACTACACTGCCTACTGCTCCACATGTAGATGGGTTAAATGCAGAGGACATATTTCGTTGTAGTGCTCTTGGTTTAACGGGGTTCATTCTCAAAGACAAGTCATTTTCAATTCATAACATTAACAAACGTGACCTCAATTTCTAGCTAAACATACACAAGTTTCCTATATGATATGAATGGCTAGCCCAATTAAATCTAAACATCTCTTTAGTAGCAACTTTCCAGTCTGAAAAGATGCACACTACCCCACAATCAAAGAAAATCCTGGAAGACATACGTTTTTGAGATACATCAGTTCAGAAAGGGTTACAAAGCCATCTGCAGGCCACACTCACCTCAGTGAGGTCAGTGTTCATGATTCCACCATTAAAAAGGAATTGGTCAAAAAATGTTGTCCATGGTATCTTTTGGAATAAGGCCAAAACCACCTCAGTCATAAAGCAACACCAAAAAACCCACCATGAATAATATTCTGTGGGAGTGAAGCTGAACTTTTTGGAAGACAGTGGTTTCATTCCATCTGGAGTAAAGTGAACACAAAATTTCACCCTAAGAACACTGCAGTCCAATAGTTCACAAACTCAGCGCAGTCTACAATTATAGGTATTCTGTTCCTTCGGACACATCTAAAGGGAAAGTGACTATTTGTCATTGTGAACACACTCAAGCACCACAACGAAATGTGACCTCTGCATTTAAGTCATCACACGTGCACACATAAAGCAGCAAACAACTATCAACAGCGCCCGGGGAACAGTGTAGAACAGTGTAGCGGGATGGTACCTGGCGAGGACTTGAACCTGCAACCTTCAGGCCACAAGTCAATGTCCTAACCACTACGCCACAACTGCCCTAAGCAACACACAAAAAGCGTGATCATTAGCTCATGAGCTGGATGTCTGTGTGTGAAGTGTAGAGAACTGTGTAGGGAACTATTATAGTCAGACAGTAAAACACGGTGGTCGTAGTGTGATTGTGTCTACGCATCTACACATGTCAGTGCAATAGTACTGCTGAGAATTGACCACTACCCAAAAAATACTCATTACTGTCTCTAATTAGATTAAACAAAATAAAAATTCAAATGTATACAATTAGCCTCTTTAATTGTAATAAAACATAAAACATTTATGTGGAGGTAATTTAAACCCCACCCCCACCCACAAACCTGTCTGAAAGTATTGTTCATTCCCCATTACAGGAGTCAGAAGCAGTAGTGCTATAGCATTACACTTTTTCACACGTTTCCTTTTATGAAAACAGACAAAACACTTTGTCAACCTCCTGTTATCTTATTTACTTTATGTAAATAAGAATTAAAAAGGATTAATAGTTAATGTTGTTACACACTGAGCACAATTTATTAAGACGACAATAAATTAATTAAGGGTACGTGTTTAACAGATGGTATCGTACACACTAAGCAGATTTTTTTCAAGCGGTGGAAATGAGACGTTACTTTATTCACTTTCTGTTTCATTTATGTAAAAGTTCATCTGTGACATGAACTCTCTGACCAATTCCTGAGGTCTCTGCCGTTGACAACCAAAACTTTGTGCTCAGCTTCTTCCCTGGTGCTGCTGCATCTCTAAAAGCATATGAGTCACACAGAGAAGCACAAATAACATTGGTGGAACTGGTAAAAGTGACAATTTGTCATTGTGAACACAAAGTGCACCACAACAAATTGTGACCTCTGCATTTAACCAGTGGAGCAGCAGGCAGCTATCAACAGCACCTGGGGAGCAGTGTAGCAGGATAGTACCTTGCTCAAGGGTACCTCAGTGGTACCTGGGCCCAGTGGGGGTTTTTGACAGCCATCGAGGGTGGCATCTTGTCTGGGGCATTGCGAGCTCTTGCGATTGATCGATCAATCGATCGATAGATAAATAGATTTTCTATTGCCCATTTGTGGGGAATGGGTGCCCCCTCTGCTGCAAAGTCTCTCACAGGTTGTGGAAGAAGGGGGATTCTCTGGACCTGGTCTCCCAGCTTGCAGGAGCGGCTGGCAATGCAGTTGGTTGGCTAAAGTAAATCTAACACTAACTGCGTCCCAATAAAACACATTGTTCATAATATTGTGAATACAAGCGTAAAGTTAATTTTTTTTTCTGGGTTGTGCAAAATCGCTGAAAGAATAATACTGTGGTGGGCGGAGGAATAAAACGATAGTAAGAGATGAAGTCTTGAAATAGACCAAGTAGAGTGTGACTATCATACACACAAGGGCTAATAGGAAAAACATGCCACACAGCACAGCTCATGAGTTATTCTCTGGCAAACATTTCGCCATGAGTAACACGCAGGTAAGACCATAACAACACAATAACATCCAGAACACAACCTGTGCACCTTATAACATTTATAAGCACCTTACAAGTCTCCTAAATATTTAAAAATATACCCGTCGGCGACCGCACAGCATTATGGGTGTTTACACCTCGGCATTTACTTACCGCCACACCCGGCCGTCCCAATACAAAACAAATCTGCCAAGGGGAGTGACTGAGTGTTGGGAGATGGGTATTAATATTGTGCCAAATAAACACAAATAGATAGTAAACAGTCAAAGCCATGAGGTACCCAGTTTAGAAAAAGGAGGACAGAAGAAAAGGAGAAACGAGCCAAAGACAAAGTTATGTAGTTGTGTCATCTCGAAGAGTTTGATAGGTATTATGAATGTAGCCTAAAACACAAGAATATTAGGGCAGGGTAGGCTACATCTTGTTCCATTTTCATTACCCCTACAGCCAACTTAGCAAACATTACACTATTTTAGAAACTCTAATCCTAAACACTACTGCTAAGGTACCGTCCCGCTACACTGCTCCCTGTCTTGGAATTCACTTTGGATAAAAGCGTCAGCCAAATTAATAAATGTAAATGTAAATGTGAATAACATTGACTGAATAGGCACCCGTCAGGGGGTGGGATATGTTAGGCAGCAAGTGAACAGTCAGTTCTTGAAGCTGATGTGCTGGAAGCAGAGAAAATGACCAAGCGTAAAGATCTGAGCCACTTTGACAAGGTTTTTTTTGTGATGGCTAGGGATATACAGTAGTTAGTACCTAACAAAAGTGATCCAAGGAAGGACAACTGACAGGGTCACAGGCAACCGAGGCTCACTGATGAATGTGGGGAGTAAAGGCTAGCCCATCTGGCCCAATCTCAGAAGGCCTACTGTGGTTGAAGAAGTGAATAGCCCAATAAAGTGTGCGGTGAGTGCACACTGCGGATAAAGATCCACTTTCGAAATAACTAGCGAGCACAAGCGCAAAGCTGAGCAGTTTGTACATGAGACAAATCTTTTTGGAGAAAATCTACTCACTACTTGGCTTCATTCCTGAGGATGTTTTTCTTATCTGCTCTCCCTTTTTCCATCCCTGGGTTTGCTTTGAAATTCGGTAGCAGAGGTCACCTCGGGTGGCCTTTTCTTCCTTGCAGCATGTGAATGTACTAAAAAGAAGATTTCTGAAAGAGCGCGCACACACACACACACACATGCACACACAAACACTGAACTTCATTGGCAAGGCTCTCTTTTTTTGCCACCCATGGTGATGAAAAAAATCAGCCTCATTATTTAATTGTGAAAAATACTTAATCTGTACCATTTACCGTAATTCTCACAGGTTTTAAAGATGTCCTAGGTTTGTGATGAGCCCATGCGGGTAAATGAAAGTCGACAGTGGAGATGCACTACACCAAATGGGGCTCCACTGACCATGTCTTTATTTGGAGAGCCATAATGAAACAGTCACCTCTGCACATGTGAAAGATTTCAGCCAACCTGCTCCATTAATCATCTACTGTGGATGTGAGTAAATTAAATTACCAAAGTAAAAAAAGCATGAAGTTCTAGTAATAAGAAACTGATTGCATGCTTTAAAAGAGTTCAAAATATGTTTAATTATTGCACATTTGAATAAGTAATTAGAACTAATGAATGTGGGTAAAGAAAGCAAATAAACCATGTGTGCCATGTGTTTTGCTTACATCCAATTATTAAGTCATTAAAGCTTTAGGCTCTTGACAAACAGCAGTAGTACTAGTAAAAGGTAACACTTTACACTGACATAACCATGCCACAAACATCAAGGCATATGAACGGTCCTCTGATACAACGTCAAGTTATCATTAGCTGTAAATGTCATGATAGATGCTACAATGTTCGTAATGAGTTCCAAGCTAATACACAACCTGTCAAGCTCATAAAAATGACACTATTATAATCTGTCATGACATGTTTATGGCAAGGTTATGACAATGCTTTGTAGCAGGATTAAAGTAAAATGCTGCCGAACATTATGCCCTTAAACACAGATGACCTGTATGTAACGTGCCGTCGTCATTTTTCGACACTGGAGTTTTCAAACAAGCCCAAGTACGGGGGAGCAAAGGGGACACCGCCTCCCCCCTCATATCAGGGAGAAGGGGAGGGGGCATTTATAAGACTAGACAAGTTGATTGACCCTGGCTGAATACAGGTGGATAACTGCTTACACGGGCTTCCACCGGCACAATATGTAAATATATGCGATGGTGGCTAACGTACATAGCATTAGCTTAGCTCTCTAGATGGTAGCTGCGAGCTAAGCTACGGCCGCCCTGAGGCAATGCCGGCAAAGGAAAGGTTACTGGGTTCAAGGGTAACGGAAGGCACCCCTGGAAGCAGGTGCGAGCTAACTAGCCGCCCCGGACGCATGTGGGAGCCCGCCCAAGCTAGTCACGGACCTCCCTGGCCCTCGGCCCTAAGGGAGTCCGTCTAACGCTAGCGGGCGGTGCTCTAGGTATGCACTCGACACACCAGCCACCAGGGAGAAGGGAAAGGGTCTCTAGAACCAGACATGGGCTCCTAAAGCCGGCACGCTGCCGCTAAGGTAGGACATTCAACCGCCCCCTTCTGACCCGTTCGGGTGCTAACCCTTACACTGTAATTTTTATACACCTTTCTGAAACATGCAGAGGCAAATAAAAAAAAAAAAAAACCCTATCAAATGACAAATGTGAGTGGTTAACAGTTGACTATACTGCATTTTACTTTACTGCCGCATCATTGACTACTGCATCAACAAACTGTTCTGGTCAGGGAAACGTCCTATGACAAAGAATAATTTTCTCTATTATGTGAATCTTACCAGAGGAATGAAAAAGAATTTACTGCTCATGAAGCTATAATAAACAGCCTTGGACCATACCTAAAATAATTGTTGGCATTACAGCTTTACACCATCATTTCACAGCCAGACCCATTGTGTTTGCATACAGTTCCTCTACCGATGAATTGCGTACACTGAGAAGGAACCATACTCTTTAATTTCATGGCTCCTTAACTTTCATACAGTTAATTCGGCTTGTGCCTCACCACATTCCCACTTATTGTGTGCAATTTCTCAAGAAATTATGGGAAGTTGAGGACAGAGGACGATAAAAGCAACAAATTAATCTACCAAACCACAAACCACACAAAGTGGCAGGATATGGATGCTTGAGTATGCATTTATACAACAATATTCTGAGACTGGACAAAGAAATGAAATGATAAATGAACGAAATATGAAAAACACTCCAGTTCCTAAAAGAATGACATCCATGGAGAATGTAGACCACTTTGTAGGCGCATGGCAGCAGTGCAACGAAATGAAATGAACTGCCATGAAGGAATCCATTGAAATTCAGTGCAGATGCTTTGCCGTTTGGGTTTTAAGCCAATGTAAACTACTTCCTGCATTTAATGCAATGGCCACTTAGCATTTATTCCCCTCTGGATTTTAAATTCCCTGCTGATTGCTTAATCTATTTGCTATCATTTCAAACATGAATGAGTCAAAAGGAACAATGGCAAAGGATCCAGTTTTACAAGCCACAAATAATGAAATCACGAACACCCAGAGCCTTTTACAAAGGCACAAGTGTAAACTCTCAGAGACCAGAAAAAAAGAATAATGGACCAATAAAGAAAGTGCACTGAGGGGAAAAAGCAATAATGCCTTGGTCATGCAGCTATTGTATATTTAAAGCATCTTGCCATACAGAATACAGATGTGAGGCTATGTGGTGTAAAAGCACATTTGATAGACAGTCACGGTTTTCCTGTTATCACTGTTTGAACACCACTTTTCAATGGACCATGTTTATGCCTTCACCTTTGTTGATGAATAGGAAGTCCATTTATTGCAGAAAGCAGACGCTGTGAAAAACCTAGTGAATTCAATACATACAAAAAGCAAATGCGAAATGGTTTAAAGGAAGAGGAAAGTGAAAGAAAGAGGTCTCTACAAAGTCTATATGCAAAATATATCTATACATATTTTATTCAATTGAGATTTTAGAATATAAACAGCATATTTCAACATTTATATATGGCATATATCCGTGATTCTGAACCTCTTCTGTACACATTCAGAATAATTTGGAGGTATGGTGTAATTATACACTATATAAATATATAAATTGTAATACTTGATTGATTGATTACTGTAAATCTATAATTTTTTCCCCTCCATAAGGCATTTGACCATTTTTATGCTACCATCTAAGAGTTATAATTCCCCATTCAAGAATCAGGAACCCTTGTTTTCAATAATAAAACGCATGTGTTGAAGACAATGGCTAATGCGATGCTGCTACTCCACTTCACAAGTCATTTCAAATGTTTCCAGAATGTCCACAGCTGTAGATGATCCCATAATGACCAAGAAAGTTGTACATAAATGAGAATTACATTAATGCAGGTCATAAAACTAACATTCAGAATGTTTTGTGTTGATTCCAAGTCCAGGCAGATCATTTATCGAGATATTACTATAAACAGATAATTCACTGTCATTATACAATGTCTTTGGGTTCTCATATAGGGACATAGGGAAAAAGCTTATGGGGTCTAGTATATATTTCAATCTATGCTAATTACTTATTACATAATTAACAGTACAATTTTACAACATAGCATTTATTTGCTGAACAAAAAAGATACGTTTTGAATGTGCTTTAAAATGCTCGAAATGCAGCATTTAAAAATGTGCAGTTCTTGAGATCTTGGATTGCACGTCAAAACTACTGACCCCTGCACATGGGTCACATGTTATTTCAACATGTCAAAGTCATTGACATTTGGTCACTGTTCAATACTGAGGTCATATAAAGAATGTCTGTTTCATCCTAAAGTTGGAAAGATATTCTATATTGTTCTCAGTCATTGTTCAGCATATTTTTCAACTTTGTGCTATGCTTTTGTGCCCAACCGTTGCAATTTACAGAAATGACAAAATTCATAAAATAAACGTATATAGTGAAGGCTAATTTTACAGATTGCACTGAAGCAAAACAGAAATCCATTTATGTTTTGAAAACCAATCCCCCCTTTTTTCTCCTGAGGTCCATTTATAACATTTGTATGGTTTTATAAATCAAAAACAGTCAACAATAATTTGCACTTCAGTATTTCCTAACATCACTTCCTTAGAATTAAACAGGCTACACCCTTATATTTAACATGAATTCAAAACATTAGAATCAGGTGTTCTAGATTAGGTACTATTGATTAGAACCTCGAAACCTCTCCTAACCCTGACTTGTAGGGTCTGGTGTTTTCTTTGCTATCGAAGTGTGTGGTGTCATCATGCCAAGATCTAAAGAACTCTCTAAGGCATCCAGTCACTGATTCAACTATGAATTCTACAACATATCAAAAGAGTGCTTGAAGATAATGTGAGGCCATCTGTCCAAAAGTTGAAGTTAAACCGGAGATGAAACTTTTAACAGGATAATGATCCCTGGCACACTAGGAAATCCACCAAGGAATGGCTCAAAAAGAAGAAAGAAGGGTTCTTTTTAACCCTCATTGACATGTTGTGTGGACTGAACATTGATTTTACATGAAAAAAAACCCTCAGCTACATCAAACTCAACTGAAAGAATTTTGCATGGAAGAGAGGCCAAATATTTCAGCAAGGCAATGATGGAGACTGGTGGGCAATGAAGCAAAATGCTTACAAGAATTTATTTTTGATAAAGGCGATCTCACTTCTGAGGCAAAGGTTCTACTACAGCTGGGCAATCTGATGGTATTTATCGTTTATTGTGATAAACTGTGGTCACAATATGCATTATCTTGATATCGTTAATACCTAAAAACACAGTTAAACCATGTTTAATTTTAAGGAGAGCATAATTAGCCTTGCTGAAGTGAATATATTGTACAAAAAAAACACTGAATAAAAATTTAAAAATTTATTTTTAAATTAATAATTCATTTAAAAAAATCTTTTTACTTTGTTCTATTTTAATACATGTTGTAATATATCACATATCAGGAAAATCTCTCAAAATATCATGATATATCTGCCATATCGCCCACCTCTAGGGTGTACTTACTTCCTCCACAGAAAAATATTACATTTAAAATTCTTGACTTTTAAATAAACTGAAAAACTAACAAATGCATTCAAAGTGCTCAAATTGCTATGCTGTGCTCTAGTTACATACACCCTCCTAATATATCATGAAAATATGAACATCTCACCACATTCTATGCATGGAAATGGGAGGAACCGCTATATTAGCCTGTGTATGTACTGCAGAAAAAAATCTATTTGAGGTAATCTACATACCTCAAAGGGGGCATGTCGAGAAGAGGAGGGATAAATAAAGTGGTTTGCTATCAGCAGGCTGCAAATTTTCTTTACCTCAAATTAGGTCAGTGAGCGGGGCCTGTTCTGGATGAAGCAGAAGTGTGAGGCTTGCCTACAGGGGATGCTGTGGTTAAGGCAGTATGCACTGTACTGTATTGCGACGCTAAGTCCTAAGAGCAGATAGTGATCTGTGTAGTTGAAACTGGAGCACAGTAGTGATATTACAGAACTGGACAAAGTGGCTCTAGTAGTGGTTAATAGTACCAACAGCTGGGGACTTGTGTCAGGAGCTTATATGTGAAAGTGAATGTGGCTATTTGTCATTGTGAACACAATCAAGCACCACAACGAAATGTGATCTCTGCATTTAACCCAGCACATGTGTACATGTGGAGCAGTGGGCAGTTATCAAGGGTACCTCAGTAGTGCCCATGCTGGAACTTGAACCTGCGACCTTCAGGTCCCAAGGGCAATGTCCTAACCACTAGGCCACCACTGCCCTGTATATATATTATAGGCCAGTGAGTTAATAACACATTGATTGTATATGTTTAATCATCCTCTACCCTGCTGAGGAATAAAGTATTTCTGCTGTTTGGATGTACTGTATCTGTATACTTGGTTAGAATGCTTTCAGCAAGGGTATACACAGATAAAAGAATGTAGATGTACTATTCCCCTATTGCTGCAGAATGGCAGATAAAATCTTAAAGTCCAATATCTTATTTCCCAGGGCTGGCTAAGGCATGTACATGACATTTAACACTGATAAGCCTAGCATTACATTTTATGGTGGGGGAGACATGAAAAAAAACGTGGCCTAACAGGCTTATATTACAGTTCACGCCCTGTAACATCACGGCCATCAAACCCATGTTGTTAAACACACATCAACAGCGCTCCTGATTTATCACCAATCAAGCATGAATATCTCACTGCTCCTGTGCTACTGATTTAAATATTGCCCTTATTAACTTTATGGACAAAAGTAATTGCTTGTGTGATAAGACATTGCTGACGCTTGCAGAAAAAAAAGAAAAAAAAAAACTTCTGGTGCACATGGGGAATTTCTAATGGCAAACAATCAATTAACAAGCCAGGAGGGAAAAGTGGAGTGTTGGGAGATGACAAGGTTTCTGAATATATCTCTCTCTTTCAGACATACACTTATCCCCCTCAGCTAATCTAATCCTTCAATGATATTGAATGTGAAAAGGTAGAAAGGAAACTGAGAAATTTGATGCAGGAGGGCTGGGAAAAAAAAAACACACCTACATTAGTCACAGAGGCAAATTTGTGAATGGTTTGAGGATGACTTTATTCGCCGAACAGCTTTGGATATTTCGGGTTCAAAAGCAGGTGTCTGAATGGCCTAGCATAATACAGGAAGAAAAAATGTATTTAAATAGAAGAATACATTTAGTGGTGTAGCCCGCAGAGGGACAGTAGGTATACCATTAAAAAAAGATTTATTTGGAATTTAGAGCAGCGTTGCACTACTTACTGTACTAAACAACTAATAGCAATCTTGAATGTTCTGTACAGAGTGAAAAAACATTCCCCAGGACAGCAATGCATGCATACAAACAAAACAATTTGTATACTTTGCTAAGAATAAATTGGTTGCAGTTTAATTATAATTTTATATATATATATATATGATAAATAGGTAGACAGGCAGATCCAATGGAAATTCATGATTTTTTCAATATAATTCAAAAAGCAAATATTTAATTCTCTTTAATACAGTTTCTACAGATAAATGTGATGTATTTGAACCAAACCACATGTAGCTCAAGTAAGTTATGTCATTTATTCAACAATAATATAAAAAATATATAACATTTTTCTGTGTACAAAGTAAGTAGACCCTGGGCCTCAGAAACCAGTATTGACCTCTTTAGCAGAAATATTTTCAATGGGGTTCAAAGACCACAAAGATTCATTATGCTGTTGTCCACCTGTGATTCAACTTCTGCACAAATGGCCTCAAATTATCTTCAAGCACTCTTGATGTGTTGTAGAATTCATAGCTGAATAAATGACTGCAGGCTGCCCAGTCCCTGAGACAGAAAGGCAACTCCAAACCACATCATTTCCCTCACCATGCTTCACAGTTGGCATGAGGTTCTTCTCTTGACAAGCCGTCATTTTACACTGTATGCATATACTTTCATAGACAGCTGCATGAGTTACTTGCCTATACCATGATGAAAGTATGGGGTTCACAATGAAATGTGACTTTTGCATTTATCCCATCTGTGTAGAAGCAGTGGGCAGCTGACGTTGGCAGAGGGCAGGGAGCAGTCCTTGGGGATGGTACCTTGCTCACGGGCAACTCCCTAAACGTTACATCACCACTTTCCCACAAACAGCCCTACAGCATCACTGCACCACCACCACATTTGTGGGCAGTGGCGGCCAGTGGTTAGGACACTGCCTTTGGGACCTGAAGGTCGCAAGTTCAAGTCCTGGCCCAGGCACCATTGAGGTACCCTTGAGCAAGGTACAATCTCACTACACTGCTCCCTGGGCTCTGTTGATAGCTGTCTGATGCTCCACGTGTGCATGTGTGATGGGTTAAATGCAGAGGTCGCATTTCGTTGCAGTGCTTGAGTGTGTTCACAATGACATATAGTCACTTTCACTTTTAACATGTGGTATTATGTGCTTTTCTCTGTGGTCATTTTTATTTCCAAGCCATGTCCACCACAGTGTTTGCACTGTGATTGGTTGAAACTCCAACTAAGTATCACTCCACCTTACTCTTCTGTAACCTAGCAACGACAACCAGCCATTGAAAATTAACAGCTAGAATAAAGTTTATTATAAATAACAAAATAGCAGCCTGATGAAAATAACTAGAACCAGTAACGTCCTGTCCTACCAACAATAGACATGAATGAGCAAAAACGACAAACCCAGAACACACTTATTGTAAAGCTGTCTACATCAGATACAAGTGGCAAAAACTATTTTGGGTGGAGGCCATGATTTACTTCTGATGGGTTGCATTACATCACACTGATGTTTCACTTTAAAAACTGTTGTCTAGCTAGACACCTTCTGTCAAAACACTGTTAAACTAGCCAAAACACGATGAGGAGAAACTAATTCATAAGGTGGAAAAAGGGAAGCTTTATGACCCTCACTCACATTTTTATAAGGTCATAAATGACCACAATAAAAAAAAGCTTATTGTTCAAGTTCAAGTGGTTTATTTGTCACGTACAAAGTTATACAAGTACAACATGTAGTGAAATGTACCCTGAACGTTCCTGAGACTGTGCATTTATATATATAAATAATAGGTTAAAAAGAAATTTAGAAGTAAAAATTGTACGAATAGAATATGAATTAAACAATAAAACGTATAATAAATAGGAGGCTACACTAAACTATAAACCTAACAATACAGTATAAAAAGTTACACAGTAATACACACCCTTAACAAAATTGCTTGGAATGCTTGATGTTTCAGTTTCAGGGTTGTTTTTATATTGCTGTGATACAGATTTCTTTCAAATCTGTTACACACATGTAAAATGTGTAGCTTGTTCTCTCCAGTTCTTAGATGATAAGTCCGTTATTGGTTTCCATTTTGACTTGACATTTCCAGTGTATGTTAGACATCCTGAAGTTTCTGTGAGACAATACCTCATGTAGTGATACTTGCACATGCACTGCTAGACTGGAGCGATTTTTCTGTGTGTGGTGTGAATACACTTTCTTGCTAAACAGTTTTTGTTGTCATCATTGTCTCAAACGCGAAGACCATGCTGCACTAAGATACTGGCACGGTGCAGTCCAAATCCAACAGAGTGCTCAATATAGGCTCAAAACTGAAGTGACTTTCATTCTGCAGAAATATGAACAACTGTACTTCACACCGTGATCGAACCACACTGCTGCGTATGCATATACCAATAGCTCATTTCTAATCTTTTTATGTTTTTCACCACTCCATTACTCCCTTTTTACCTCCCCATTTCACACACACTTCTTATGTACCTTTCTCATTTTACTCATTCAACATCCCTCTAGTCCTCCACTGCAGTTACCGTTCCAACCAATTCAGCTCTTTTTTGTGTCATCTTATTTCGACAATTACCTATTTGCTTATCGAATATTTTTCAGCTGAAAAAGCATGCTGAAGCCTATATGTTAAATAACTTCAGGCTGCATTTGATGTTAAAGACCTTATTTCATTTACACTCTTTCTTTTCTGTCCTCCATGATTGCTAAAAAAAAATATTAATTACACACAGTATTCTGCCTACTAAACAGTGATCGTTCTCATGCTGGTTGTAGTGTGTTTTTAGTTACTTACAGTAAGTAACTTTTACATGATTCTATCCCTTCACTTTCTGAAGGATAGCATGAATCTAAAATCTGCAAAAAACGTTTCCCAATAGAAGCTCTGTATCAGAAAACAATGCACACAAATTGTGTGTGTGTCTGAAGATGATGGCAAATTTAATTGATCAACTAGCATTGTACATGTGCTAGATGCAGGAACAACTGGTGATAGAAAAGATCTGAGTCACTTTGAAAGGGCATTATTTTGATAGCTAGATGGGCAGTGGTGGCCTAGTGGTTAGGACACTGCCTTTGGGACCGGAAGGTCGCAGGTTCGAGTCCCAGCCCGGGCA
>JBBPDA010000039.1:18819018-18836846 GCA_037974385.1 Arnoldichthys spilopterus
AATGCAGAGGTCACATTTCGTTGTGGTGCTTGAGTGTGTTCACAATGACAAATAGTCACTTTCACTTCACTTCACTAGATAACGGAGTCAGAGCATCTTCAAAATGGCAGGTCTTGCAGGTATACAGTAGTTAGTACGTATCAAAAGTGATCCAAGGAATTACAACTGGTGAATCAGCAACAGGGTCATGGGCACCCAAGGCTCACTCATACATGTGGTGAGTGAAGGCTAGCCTATCTGGCCTGATCCAAGAGAAGAGCTACTGTGGTTTAAACAGTGAAAGCTGACACTGATAGAAAGGTGTCAGAACACACAGTGCATCATAAATAGAGCTGTTTCAGCAGCATGAGGGGGACCTACTCAATATTAGGCAGGGGGTGTTAATGCTATGGTTTATTGGTATAAACCATATGTCACATGAGGTAGGTAGATAAGCATCTTGTGCAGAAATAAACATAGTGGGCAGTTATGTCCATGGGCAAACCACAGTTGCTCTGAGGTTTGAACCAATTGTGTCACTGCTGCTAGTTTTGCCATGCAAGCTTTTCTGCACAGTAGGCTGCACTCGGGCACCACATTAGTAGGACACAAATAATGTAATAGACACACACACACACACACTAATACTAATACGAATAGTACATGCATACAACTCCTCATATGTAGCTCTGATAATACAGTATTTAGGCACAAAAAATAATTTGGTACATGTTTGCACTGAAACACATGGACTGCATGTTAGTCATTGCTTAAATGCAGTTGCTTCCACTAAAGCCAATAACAGGGCAGACATTAACAGGGGAAAATGAACTGTATTGCTTTCCTGTAAATTGAGGAGAGGGGATGCAAGGAACAGAAAAAGAATGGCCATTAAATCAATTAGAGTCATAAGGTCACAGTCTCAGTGTAAGATCGATGCTTTGTCTTTACAGCCATCAATTTCTATATCGGGACGGGCAACGTGACGATATTTATCGTTTTAGTGCTAAATTGTGTCACAGTATATCACAATATTCTTTTCTGGGTGAAACATGATATCAATACTGACCAACTTCTTTTTTTTTTCTACCAAGGAAAGCACAAGTTGGCCTGTTTATTTGAAGGCAGCGGAGGCACAATGAATAACAATGATTCAACTGAGTTGTACATTTTGTCTGATTCCACAGAAAAAGTAATGTGACACTGCGTATGGTGAGACATCATATACAATTGTACAAATACAATTGAAGATATTTTTTTCCTGTATCACCCGCCTCTATTCTTGTAGCATTCACATCTACAGCTGGCTTGAAATGCCGTTTAAGCTTTCTAAAATATGCAAATTCAACAATCAGTCTTGAAAATCCATCCCACTGAAGTGGCTTTGCTTCGCAAAGATTCTGACTGATTCTTTGTTGTTGTTTATGAATTATATGCAAACAGGACTCTTTGAACGGCTAAACTGTTTAAATAGAGGCATCCGACGTGTTACAATAGAGGCAGTAATCATGAATAGTGACAAACAGGCTTTGAACTGAGAGTATGATAGTCATTATGGAATGCAGTTCAGGCATGTAAAATGCATTGAGGTAAAACAGCAACAAAAAGACCAGCAGCCAAGAGACAAAAGTAATATCCAGCCTCTAATCGATGTAAGATGTCAGTAAAGGGAGAAAAGAAGAAAGCGTTAATAAAATCTCCCAGGAAGAAAGCGTTTGATGGGGGTGGATCAGATCTTACCTAGCTTTAATATTTTAGACCGCAGATAAGGAACCTGTCATCTCTCACTTCCTGCCTTCCAGCAGCTGTTGCCATGACAATGGGAAATGGCTGTATTGGACGTGTGCCTTTCTCAAACATTAGCTAAATGGTGACTGACAAAGTCTGACATTAACAATATGGAGGACCAAGATAGCGACACATATCTGCAGCACCTAAAAAGGGAAAAGACTGACAACACACAATTCAGAGACTAGTTTTACATCTCAGCCCCTCATACCAGCCTTCATGTGCTCTCTATTCAGATGATCATCTAAAAAACACTGGCTAATCAATCCAACAATCAAACAGATGAGCAAACACCTAATTATGATACTTGCTAATTTTCCTAATCAAACAAACCTATGCAACCACTGCAGAAATCAAAAGCACAGCATATTAAATATTTAGAGGTACTAAAGGCTCAAAAAAGAACTAAGAGGGGAGAAACCCCATACTGGTTAAACCCAAAGACTAATCCTACTACTCACAGCCTGTATCCAGCCCCCCTCTGCTGGCCTTGTCCTCTTGGGTATCTGGATCTTGTTTTGCTGAGTCTCTTCCAGTGATGAGTTCTCTCCCTGTTTTAAGCATCTTGGTTAATGACTTCACAGATCAAAACTGCTTGCTCTCAGGAGGCCAAGACCCTATGGACCAGGGGAGAACAATGGTCCCTTCCACACATAGCCATAGATAATGCAATCTATACCGCACTGCATTGTATGGGAAGTCCCTAGCAGTTATATTTTTATTACCCCTGCGCGGTTCACTGCACCATAAGGCCGCAGCTTGATTAGGATGCTTTAATTGCACAGTTATTTTTACTTCTCGACTCGCTGGATTCCATTTGTTCGTTTCTGGCGGGAATGTAATTATTGCCAAATTTCACAAAGGATCGATTCTCCCCACCACCAGTATATTGTGCTGATAGAGAAAGTTCTGACAGAGAGCGAAATCAAGGTTAACAAAATGAAATAGATAAATAGATAGACAGACAGACAGACAGACAGACAGACAGACAACAAGCATGCTACCCTTATACAGAGGAAAATACAACAAGACCAAGGGCTCTGACACAGAAGAAAAATCAAGTCAAGTTCAGGTAGTACTGGAAAAGTTGCAAATATAATTGCACAAATTTAAATACTGCAGAGATAAAAAAAAAAATAACATCATACTATTTGAAGAAATTAACATTGTCATTTTAGCAGGTATTTTTGTGAAATTACTGATAATTTATTTGATCCAAAATAAACAGGGTGCTCAAATACTGTTTTGCCACCATATACGGAAAGGAAGCCAGTAGTGAAAGTGAACATTTGTCATTGTGAATACATCCCATCACACAAAGGTGCCTCATTGGTACCAGGCCCGTACTTGAGCCTGCGACCCTCTGAGCACAAAGACAAGTCCCTAACCACCACTGCCCTGTGACAGCAGCCAGACCTCACAAATACACATGTTTGCAGTCACATACTTCAAAAAAGGAGTAAAACACTTTATTACCTAAACTAAAGTTCAGTGGCATTCAATAAAGTGATTTTTTTAAATGAATTGGTTACATCTATAAAGAAAGCAAAGGCTGTAGGCACAGCATGGGGTGTCTCAGCTTACAGATCCATTATTGAGCTGACTTGCCTTTTAGCCAGGAAACAATAAAACCTTACATCATTGCTGGTTTTACATACATTAAAGCGTCAACCTAAAAAACCTAGCAACATTTCATACTTTGTGAGGCCTTTTAATAGCAAACCCAACTGAAGGGAACTAAAACCATTAACACAGACATAGACTTTAACCTGTGCCGCAGCACAGTTATCCCAGAGAGATGGCTTGGGAAGTGGGAAAATGTGGTTAAATTTGTATATATAAATAAATAGAGGTGCATACACCACACATGAAGAAAGCACTGAGAAGACACAAGAGGTGCACTGCAAGGTTTTATCGCTGTTAACTCAAGAAATGTGCTAGCAACAAATAAGCATAACTTAAGTGATAATGGTAAAGAAACTGATAATGGAACACATTGGCAGACTGTTGTAGCATTAGCTCAATAAATATAGACTTTGCAGGAGCAGGGAGGAAACCTGGAGAACCAGAACACAAATATTTCCAAGCTGGTAATCTCAGTCTAAATGTGTCCCATTGCCTCTACTCATAAACAAACAACAAAGTGTGTATGGCACTAGCTACCTGTTGGGTACACATTGCTGCAATGATAGATGTGTGTTTTTTTCCTGATTTTTCTAAATTTCTTCCCTAATTTAGTCATCTTCCATTCCACCCTCCTGTTAGGTTTCTACCGCAGTCACACGATAGTACCAGCACTGGGAGGGTGAGGATGAGTATGTGCTGCTGTTGAGTCATGTGAAGCCAGCCACTGCCTGCTTCTGAGCTGCTAACCCAACTTCACTGGACAGCATAACGTGCTTGGAGGAGAACCCTGAGAGCTAATTCCGCTATGCAAGCCAACAGACGCCCTTGCTGGTTAGCATCACTAGTGATGAGGGGAGAAGGATGGACCATCCTTGCCACCCACAGAGCTGTCCTAGCTACAGATGGCTGTAGCACCATTGGGGACCGAACCCATGACCTTTTGATGGTAGAGCCAGTGCTAAGTCCACTGCGCCACTGGGGAGCCTGACTTTTCACGCCTTTGGTGACCATTCTGTTTGGTGATCATGCACGTTTCTGAAGTCAAATCTCCAGAGGTCCAAGAACAATGGACCACACCATAAATACAAAAATGCATTAGTGGAATGGGAGAGGGGCAGAGCCTCTAGGGCCAGTGGTCATGGCAGCAGCGACATAACAGGCTGAGGATCTGTAAGTCTAGCATCAGTGAAGTTAATGCCTTTGAATAGTTTTCAGTTTTTAGATTTTTTATTTTATTTTGATAATATGCTATTAGAGATCTTCTCAAATATTAGAGGGCCTCTGCTGAGCGAATACTAAGTAGTGACATCATTCAGGCTTGGCATTCAACAGTCATACAGACAAGTGGAGAAAACTCATTTACATCTAAACGGTTCTTCTCCCTTCTGCCATCACATCCCACTCCTTCTGTGTGTATCTGTGTGCGTGTGTGCAGTTATCTTTATACTTTATCGCTGTCATCATAATTCCACATTAAGGAAGTGACACACTCACTGGGTGTGGGTGTGTGGTTATGAATGTTTATGTTTATTTGCGTGCGTGCGTCCAAGTCTGCATGCAAAGACAAGCCAGATAGTCAAACAGTAACAGTATTAGCCGTCCTCACTTCATTTGTCCCCACAGGCCAATAAGCGAGCTCATTTAACAGAATGATGGTGCCTAATTAAGAAAATACTCAGGTTAGCATGACTTTTCCTAATATTTTCCGGTCCATCTTCTAATGATACAGTCCTAATGACTTCATTAGTCTCCTATGAGGGACATGAAGAGTACATGCCAGATGTTCTTTGACACATAACTAAACAGCATCTGCTCTGCCTTTAAGCTCAGTGACTCCGGATGAAGTTGGGCTGCTTTACCATAAAGAGACCAAAAAATAAATAAATAAAAGAAACATTAAAAATGAATAGGAAGATGAAATTTCACAAGACTACACATTTGCAAAGGTCACGGACCATGAGACAATAGGCTGCACTCTGGCGGCAGTTGAGATTAGAGGAAAGACTCTTTTTCCTTTTGAATTTCACAACACACAAGAAACCCAGCATTACTACCATGGTAAAAGCGCAGTGAATTCTCACATAAACATTTTACGTTTTCAGTGTTCTTCCGTCTGATGAACGTATACCAACGTACTCTCCCGAGTATCATTCAAGGACTCCTTATCTGTTCCCCTTCGGAGACGATTGCTCAGCACATATCATTGAGCCGCTCCTGATGCAGTCCTTGTGGACCAGCTGCTTCAGCAAGAATGGCTTTGTGGTCTCCTTTTTGGGGAGGAAATTGAGAGATGACATTGCTACAGGAGAAGGAAAAGACATGATGACGAACAAAAGAAGACCTCCATCACCAATCGCTACCAGGTGTAGGGAATATAAACCATTCAGCTCCCAAGGTGAGGGTCAGCAAGGGATGAACACAGCAGCCACAGTAATAAACTGAACTGATGCAAGTGGCTACACAATGCATATACATAAGATATATGTAGCCTAATGTTTTTTTTTATAACTTTGTGGTCCAAACACATAGATCTGGAATTTGGAAGTAAATGTGTTTATCTTGTTCCCTTAACCTCTGTGGCAAGGCTTTTATTTCAGCAGATTTCTCTGCATTGTGCTTTGTGGAAGCCTGTTTTTATAGTTATTCTACTTATTATGGTGATGTGCATTGATGGCTGGAAATCTCCTCCCATTACTCAAAGCCATCCAACACTCAATTAACAGTCCATTTGCATTCTGGCAGCGCTCCGCTCCTGGCACTTGACAAATACCTCTTTTCCTTCTCTGCCAGTCAATCATGAATCATCCTCTCATCTGCATCACGGCAGCCAGACCTCCACTGGGAGCGGCAGACGTCTTCCTTTCAACAACAGTTCCTCCTGTAAAACTTAACCTTCACAAACCAAACTGAGCTCATGCATCACTTATTGCTATTAGCCCAACTCTGACAGAGCTGGAAGGCTGAGTCAAAAGAGACGCACGAAGACTGTGCAGCAGGGGAGAACTTTTCGTGACACGATGAGCACTACCATTTGCATATTGTTGTGGTTGGAACATAACCTACCTAACTCTTAAATAATTAGAGAAAATTAAGAAAACAAAAAAAATAATGGAGAAACAAGGTTTGTTTTTCTCCCCCACAAGGATGTTTTACAATAAAAAAGATCTTATATTAACTGAAAGATGTAATTGGGAATAAGTAGAGTACTCAGTCAAGTCTGAACATTTCAGAAAATAACCTGACCCATCCTAATGCTCTACTTTTGGCTGAAGTTCTTACTGCTGGAAGCAACTCACTCCTGCTGAGAAGAGCCCATATGGATGGCTCTATGTTTTACCTATTTGATCGAAAGGCATTGTGGCCCACATGTACACAAGGAACTGCTGCCCCTCATCTCCTATGACCAGATTACCCATCACTGGGCCCTCCTCATCACCTGTCCCAGACTAGTTTAGCTACCATAAACCATCTCCATGGACTTCATATGCTTTATATAAATATGCTAGATATGTTGATCCAAACTATAGGTTTTAAGCTGATGCTGCCTCTATAATTTTAGATTTTTTTTTGTTTGTTTGTTTTTGCATTGTTAACCAGAGGAGGAATGGGTTCCCCTTCTGAGCATTGTTTCTTCCCAAGGTTTCTTCCTACAGCTTAGGAAGTTTTCCTTGCCACCATTTGTCTTTGGCTTGCTCATTAAGGGCTCGATCCTGGATTTTGTAAAGCTGCTTTGTGACAATGTCAGTTGTAAAAAGTGCTATAGAAATTGACTAGACTTGAGAAAACAAGAGAGCCATGTGAGCATGGAAGCATGATTGGGAGTAGAATCGGTACCAGTGGCACTGCAGACATCCTGATTTCACCATGTTGGTGCTATTACTACAACCTAATAATGCTGCTTCTGGTTCATCATTGCAACTGACCATACACCCCGGTGTGACATCATAGCTTTGCGACTAAGGGGAAAAAAGTTTGCTTACTCCTGTTGGTTTGCTATTGGTTGCCAGTTCATTTTAAGATTCAGTTTAAGGTCTTCTTAATGGTCTTTAAAGCTTTAAATGGTCTGGCCCCATCTTATAACTCCGACTTTATACACCCCTAAACAGCCTCCAGGTCTCTTAGATCTTGCAGTAAGGGTCTCCTGCACATACCCCGCTCCCGTCTCAAACAAAAAGGTGACTAGAAATAAGTTTAACTTTCTTTTACTTACCCACTAGTGTAATTGTAGCTGGCATTAGCTGGTTCATTTACAGTAAATAGTTAAGCTTAGCTTCTAGCCTTAGAGTCACTGATGAATGTACCATATTTTCCCATTCTTTCCCTCCATGAGCCGATCTGCAGTATATGTATCGCTCTTTTTCTCTTAGACGCAAATCTATAATGTCACACCAAGGTGACTAGACAGTTGCAAGCAGGAGTTCCAGGTGATGCTCTTGTGTAAAGGCAACAGATTCAGTGCAGATTCCTTAGGAATTTAAACACAAAATGTTGGAGAAGAAACTGAGGCTGAGGCAGGTGCAGGGACAGCATCTGGGTATATGGATCTGCATCAGAGGGGTAGAATGCCAACGAGACTGCAGCAGCCACAGCACGACTGAGGCAGTAGGTCCTCTGGGAGGCAAGGTTGGAGCTACAGAAAAGCTGGAAAGCTGCTGAGAAGTGAGGCCAGAGTCACTAGTGATCCTTTACAGGATTCTCAAGCTTTAAAGTGACATCCTGGGAAGGTAGAAGGCCACTGGGCAGGACACACCATAGCACAAGCCTGGGTTTTGTGGTGAAGGCCCTGGCACTGGGTCAATGGCAGAGAGGGCTGAGGCGGCACACGGGAATATCACAGAGGCAGTAATCAGAGAAACAGCAGAGCCTTCAGCCAGGAACATAGAAGCCAGCATAGGTACTTAAGTTACAGGAGGCACTGCAGCAGAGCAGACCATTGAGACTGATGAAGCAGGGGGATCAAAGCCACTGAAGCTTAAGGCTGAAACTGAACTGGTAGTGGACAGAGACGAGGAGGGACTGGAGAAGGCATGGGTAGAAGGATTGCAGTAGCTGTAGTCAAGCAATATTCTGTAAATATCCTGTCTGGGAAGAGATACTGATACTGACTTGACTAAAGTGAACCTTTCTTCAGAACAGAACTAAGTGACATTCCCTCCAACTGTCTGGCCAAGAAAGTCTCTCCATCCTCTATAGTGCACTCTGGCTTTCCCTAGAGGGAGGATATCATAGAAGCCACATTAGCTTGCTCTGTTGGAGGACAGCTCATTAGATAACTTATTATAAAACACTCACTCTAGAACAAACCCCAATCAATTCAATAAGTTCACTCTGAGGCCGGACTGGGAAAACAAGTACTGGAAGTTTGTTTACGTGACAAAAACAGTATTTGTTCAGTCTGACCCAAGTTGTAAAATTTGTTGGTTTACTGGTGTGAAAATCACAACAAAATGCAATGTTTGGCTCAAGGTAAAAGGTCATCAAATTAAACAAGTGAATGGAAACAATATGCCTAAAACACTATACGTGCCCTTCTGAGGTCCCAAGCCAATCACACACATCCATTTCCTATATCTGTCAACTACTGAATTTTTCATCAGGTTATCTGCTATAGCCTGGATGCATCCAGGTGGAAAGCCCAGGAGACTCTACAACAACTGCGATTGTCTGAGATATTGAGTGTTTTCTCTCCTGCTATCTCCATACCAGACATAAGCTAGGAAAATAAATAAATAAATAAATAAATAAATAAATATAAAAAATCCATCAACCACAGAGTCCATTTCAGCCTGCAAAACATCTGAATATTCACACAGGAAGCTAAGCTAGATCTCTAAAAGTCTTTAAAAGCTTCTTCAGAAAAAGCTTCAGTCTGGGTAATGGCATTTAAAAGAGCATATAGACGGATATGGCTTCCAAAGAGCTTCTGGAATCTAAAAAATTCATATGATCTCCTTTGCTTGTAGACCTAAGAAACTTTTAGGGCAGTGGCCCACATGCTGCAGTATCTGCTAATTACTTTGAGCAGTTGGCCTAGCATCTATTTACACTCTCTTGTTAGAGATTTCCAAGGTAAAGCTTTATATTTCTGTGCGTTGTGTTGGTAGTGCGCTAAGGCAATCTCATCATGACACCCGGTAAATTACTTACATTAATCATTCAGGGTCATTATTTGGTTTCTAAAGGTAAAATCAAAACAAACTCTCAATACCACCCACCTTCACAGGGACTGTCCATAAATTAACTTTATCGCAAACATAATTGCAATTTACTTAAAGGGGGTTTGGTAGAGTTGATACAGTTCTGCAGCATTAATAATTTAGTTCTCACATATGCAGTGGACCATGTATGGGGGAAGAGCTATTGTGTGTGTATATGTTTATATCTACTACTTGCTGAACAGACGTATTTGCTTAGAATACTTACCACATTCATGTTTATTAGCCAACCAGGGGGCATGTGCCATCTAGACCACTGTCGCCAATGTTTTCTGACACCGCACAATATGTATGCACAGGGGATAAAGCACAACCAGACTATAGCAGATAAGCCATTTTTGAACTACATGTTTAAAAATGCAGTCCATTTCCTCAGCACCTAATGTTCTAATCTTTGACTTCACATGTTAGAAGATGAAAATTAAAGGTAAACAAGGTCACTAAAGTATTAAGAGTAGTATTGTACTGACAATGCATAATACACCCTATCTATTTTGTTTGTTTGTTTATTTATTCATTCATTCTCATCTCACATTTCATTGTTATAAAAATGCATTTTGAAACAGGCCGTTTACAATCCACAGAGTAGAAAATGGCCACAGCTAAAAGACATTATGTAGCTCATCCACAACTGCATCAACTACAGAACTGTGCCTAATAGGGTAACAGGGCCAAAGAACAGACAAAAAAAGAGCAAGTAGGACTTGCTATGAATAACCATATCACTGGCAAAAAAGTCTTGAACTTCTTTAGTAAAAAAAGTAGGGATAAATGATGATCTCTGTATCATATCGGTAATGAATAGAATTTTGCAGGAAAAAATGTGTACTGGTATCAGCAAACATGTACACTGGTCATCAGCATTGGTGCATCCCTAATCTTTTTTGCGCAGTTTTTTGAAAATTATTATTATTATTATTACTACTACTACTACTACTACTACTACTACTACTACTACTACTACTATCATTATTATTATTATTATTATTATTATTATTTCAGTAATGGAAGTCTATGTAAACTAGAAAGCACAATGATGATCAACCTTGGAGTCAATCCATTCATAGACACGTCATAATATATTTTTGCTTTGCTTTTGAACCCTTAGTAATAAAGCTGTATTTTTTGCATTGGTTTTATTATTTGTAATAATAATATTTTAATATTTATAATGAAATAATTTTAATAAAGTCTTAGACTGTTAATCCTATCACCACTAAATTCAGTACACATTACTTTTAGAGGTCGCTGACCAAAAGTTGGATACAAAATTTTGCTAGAACAAGCGATACCCCTCATATCAGCTTGGTATGCCAAACTGATATCTGATGATGCATTTATCATGCTCTGGGTGTGTACAATATTTAGCAATGCTGTGAAAAAATACTTATATTTTCTCACCTCATTTTTAAGCTTTTAAAAATAATAAGTTATAGACTCATTATACTTTTCTAATTCATGCAGGTATCATCCCAATTTTTGCTTTTTTTAAAGATTTTTTGACAGATACGTACATGTATGTAGAAAAAAATATCGACATCGGCCTACAAACCCCAAATTGGTGCATCCATGAAAAAAGATAAAACAGCTTAGTGAGACAGGGTTGTAGTGTCAAGAAACTGAATAAGAAGAGCCAACACCAATGTCCTGAGCAGCACTATAATAAAATTCTACTAATGAATACAAACCAGTTAGAGGGGAGAATACTTGAATTTTAATTACCATTCTTGAATACTCAATATGGTGCCTCTCACCCAGAGGTCTGTGATTAAGTGGGTAAACTATATTCAGTATTGATGAGTCTGCATGCATGTGCATATCAATCATTGCCATGTGCAAATCAGCCCCATAGTGCCATTTTGATGGCTCCATGAGTTGGATTATAATGTGCCTCCATATGGCCAGGCTTTGAGACATGCTCGCACTGAAGAGCTGGTGGAAATACAAGAGGTGGGAGTAACAGCATGAATTGGAATACGTTGACAGCGATGGCTTTCGGGTGCTAATTACTGCGCTTAACGTGCATGCAACATCCTGTGGGATTCGGCTCCACATGAATGTCATGCCCTCAGAATTAACCTATAAGGAGCATGACATGGAAACCAGCAGGCTTGTATTATATGGATTTACAGTGCCTATCAAAGATGTATCTACCACTCAGTCAGCATTTTTTTTTTTTGCTTTACTAGATCAGACTTTCAGAACGCAGGAACATACGATAACTGATCCCATTTTAACCTTCTCAGCACTCTTGGAGGCAACCCTCACCCACCCCCAATCTGCCCCCAAAAGAATTGCTGCTAAAACACTGCTGTCTAAGTCAAATTGACAAGTAGAGAAAGTTTCTTTGGCAATTCTGAAGCCATATTTAAGCATGTAATAAAGTGTTACAGTTCTATGGGAAATTAGTTGGTGGACGGGTTTTAGAGACTGTTAATCCCCCCATCCTCAAACCCCTAGACCCTCCACCAGTAGACACACATGTATTTTTTCGTTCAGTATCTCTGTCACAGTAGGAGCACTCCTTCCACCCACTGCTTCTCTCTCTGACGTGTCTTCCATCCTGTGCAGCACATCATCAAGTCACTGTGTGGGCTGTGGCGTGTCTGTGTCTTCTGGCTTGGGGGCACAAGCAGCAAACTGCAGTCTGCAGGAGCTGGTGAGGGAGAAAAGCTACAGGGGCTAACCCACCACATGCTTCCAGCCCTCGCCGCTGTCAACAGCACAGACAGCGCTCTAGTCATATGACAGGATTAGGGATAATGCCTCCAGAAGATGTAAGGCTGATGTAGTTTTGAGGCAGGCCGTCAAATAGGAGTTTACAGCGGAACCGTGGAACGGCTCACGCTGAAGAGGTACTTGCTGGTGGGGGGCAAAGAGAAAATCAATTTAACCACCATGAATGGTGAATTTTCTTTTTTTTCCCTCAGCTGTTCTGGTGACCTCTGCAGAGACTCCCCTGAAGAACTCTTTCAGACGGAGCAGACGACGCAGCCCCAGCAGGGTGGACCCAACTCCCCTCGAGCCCTGAAAGGAAATCCGTCATTCTCAGAATGGTGTAATTCTGGGAAAACACACAGCCCGACAACTAAACATGGAGAAACAAGTGCGTCCTGCCAAACACAAGCAGTAGCTCTCACTTCTGAAGGGAAGTTACTTTCCAGTGTGCTCAAATAACTCAAGACATCAACCAAGTGCGTCTTTAAAAATGTCTGACTTTCTTATCAAGGAAGCTGCACCAGCCCAAGCTACTCTGCCCACACAAACGTATACATTGTCAAAAAAAATGCTGTTTTACTTCTCATGCGAAGACGAGGGAAAGACACTGCCAACGTACATATACATTTATTTATGTATTTTTGTTTGGACTAAATTAATGTGTTGGTCTTGCATGTGACTGAACTTTAATCTTCATGACTGTAAGCACTGTGATTTCAATATTTGCTTCATTTGAAATGAAACCAAGCAAAGCAATCCGTGACAGATAGTTATGCTGAAATACACAGCGTTCCGCAACGGATTTGCTAAAGGGCACTGAATCCCACAAGTAAAAGGGCACCAATTATTTACAGACAAGTGAACAACATCCAAGGGGACATTAACAGGACTGATCCAGATCTACAGAAGAGTATGGCAAAAAATCACTTTGATTTCTACTAAACTGGGAGATACGGAAAGCAAACTTATAAATATTTAAAGATCTTTTCTGTTTTTGATGCACTTTGGTCATTTTTTAGAGAAGGGACAAAGTTCTAAGAGTTTTTCTCCTGTTCTTGGTGTAAGGACTTTCCTGACATCACCAATTCCAGTCTACATGGGTGGGCATGTAATTGTATTTGGCACCAATTAGAAGTATCATTTAAATGTCAGCTCCAGAACAGACAACATAAGTTCATTAACGTCAACGCCTATCATACGGTCTGTCAAGGATGCATAACAAACCCCCACATTAATGAGAAAAACTGCCTGTGAGATGGTCAACAATTTCAGAAATACAGCGTTGGGTTTGCTATCAGAAAGTACATGCCATGATCATACAGTGTAGCTGCCCCAATTGTGCACGTGTCATGGGTTAAATGCAGAGGTCACATTTCATTGTGGTTCTTTGAGTGTGTTCACAATGACAAACAAGCAATTTTTTTTATTTTTATCTTGGTGGGACAACTAAATGTATTTTACACTGTAAGCAGAAACGCTCACAAAAGCATGATAAGTTAAAGCACTTGACAGTTATGAAGTTCTGCTTTAAGAAAACTAAAATTTAACGCAGTGCGGAAATGAAAGACAGCTTAGATTCAGGCCTACAAAGCTATGTGGAGTTGTCAGTCTTAAGATTTTGGCCAATTTCTAAATTTCTGTTCCAGGATTAGACATAATAAAGCACGTAATTTTGTACTTAGCTAGTACTTTATCTCTCAGCAGATTATACATTTACATTTTACAGCAATTAGTAGATGCTCTTACCCAAAGCGACGTACAACAGTGCTTTGTAGTCCATGTCTGTTCTTCTGTCTGTAAAGCTAAACCCATCAACAGTGGTCATCCTACTGAGATACTACCAGAACTTTAAGGGTTAGCGCCCAGAGGTTGGTTGAGAGCTTTGTCTTTGTGGCCACTCTGTAACAGGCCATTTGGGGGCTTTTGGATATGTCAATCATGCTTATGTGTTTCACCTGGGCCAAAGCCCTTATAAGCATGGTTGTCTAGCCAGGTAGCACAGAGTCCTTGTCTCTGGTAGACAGGTGTGGCTAGCATGTTTGTGTTGGCCACACCGGACTTAGTCAGTAATTTGGTAAAGGCTTCTGGGCGTTTATCCTGTGGGTCTCCCTGTCTCTCCTTTTTTGTGTCTTCAGCAGACAGGCCTTGTGCGGCATTTTCACGCTTTGGGGTTCCCCTGCCTCCTGTAATTTCTGGTATCAAGAGGCTCCGTTTGTTTTCGGCCAGTGAGTGCGCTGGCTGCATCAGGGAGGGTCGCATTTGGCTTTGTGGGCTGCTGGGTGCGATTGTGGCACGGGAGGCCTGGATATGTTCCTCGCAGGCTCCTGTGTGCTGTGTGCTATGGCACAAGAGGCACGCTTCTTGTTGTCTCGTGCATGCTCTCGCAGGCCCATACTTACAGCACTTACAGCTCAGCACTTGCATCCGTGGATTCTGTTGTATTTGTCCCCAACTCAAGAGTCACATTGCCAGCATTTACCAGAGCAGAACCCTTGCGTCATTTTACAATCTTCAGGGCTTTGCTAAATGTGCCAAAACTCACCCATTCTCGTGACACTCCCCTCCCCTGGGGAGGTGAGTCTTCTCCCCTGCACATGGCCCTTCTGAAACCTCCCGTGCCGGTGACTGTGCCGGCACGTTACAATAACAAACCCTGCACAGATTAAACAATAAGAAATAAACATGAGGGTTAGTTCGTTCCTAGATACTCCTTAAAGAGGTGCGTTTTGAGGTGTCGTTTAAAGGGACTCAAGGTCTCTCAAATTCCACCACTGGGGAGCCAGGACAGAAAAAAGGACTGATGCATGTCTTTTTTTTCTTTCCATGAGCACTCTGTCCTAAAACTAGCATTTAAAACAGTCAGTCAGTGCAGGATTTTGCCTCAGCATCTTTTAATCATCCATCAAAATTTTACAATATTTCCCAATTTCCATATAAAAACTTTGACAGAGCAAAGTCCTTGCTATTTCAGCCATAGAAAAGGAGTTACAGAAGGTAAGGTATCCAACTAGTCATGCAATGGTTGCATGTTTTCATTTTGGCCATAGTGCCGTTTGTGACGTTGGTGCACTCGTGTGACTTTTTGGTGAGGAAGCTTCGGTAAACTTACTTTCTTCACAGGAGGCCCTTGTTCTTTTTGTAAATAAGGAGGCACTTTTGTTATTATTGACTCTCATCTGTGACTGCATTAAATTAATCTCAATGCTAACTCCCAGGAAATAGTAGCTGTTGCTTAATTATTTTGGGCCAGCTCGCTCGGTTCTTAAAAAAAGCAGAATGTGACCCGAGAAAATAATATACCACTCTCGACTGTCAATCAGCCACTGCTATGTATATCTTTGGGAAAAAATGCATCACAGACCTGTTTGAGGCAGTTATCTAGCATAGTAGGGACAAGGTTCCTCCTGGTTGACTTCAGGTTGTCGTATCTATATTGTAAGCATATTTCAGGCTGCTCCTGCTTATCTGAAAATGCTGTAGACAGGGTCAACAATTTGCCTGTAATCTAATTGCCCAGCATGTTAAGCCGTCACATGAGCAGAGAGCAGCAAACGTCTCGACATGTCAGCCACTACCAATCAAATCATCTACGTAATGCCTGCAGTAACCACGGTACAGCAGGCCTTATCACTATCCCACATGTGTCCCCCTGCATCTGCCATGCTACCAGCAGCTAAACGAGGCATGCTGAAAGAGAAGCTTACTGCCAGCTTTCTGTGCTGCACTGAATGGAGATTCACAAAGACAAAGGACTGTTTGAGAGCTATTACAGCAATGAGCATTATGTCATAGAGATTAACACGAGAGCTACAAACAAGCTACAATGGCATGTTTAGTGTGAAACGGACAAGCCTTGTCAGTATATTACTGTAATTATCCATTGTGTTGGTCATTGATCTGGATAAATGGACTGCCATTTTGAATTAACCATAAATGTCACTTTTGTTGCAGAACTGATGACAGTAAACATTCTGATGACAGTTTAGCAGCGTAGCATCAGTTCATGTAAGGTGACATATTTTTTTCCCCACAAATGTGCCTACAAAACTCACAAAGACATTGGCAACTGGCTCCTGCAGCGTTACAGGCTTTTATAGTGAAGAGCATGGAAAAATATAATGACTGTTATCAGGATATTGACTGTTTTGAGGTTAGAACAGTAAAAAAGTTTTTTAAAAAAAGAACAGCATAATAGGAAGATAGCCATAAAACATTTTACTGTGCAATTTGGCTGCTTGTGCAACTTGGCTGCTACTGTGCAAGTTGCTGGTTGTCAGGGGCAAAAAGATGTGCTGAGAAGGAGAATGTTAAAGTTCAACTGCAAACAAACAACAAACTAAACTTCAAAATAATGTGAACATAATAAAGACCTGTGTCTTTGGATTGTTGAAGTTGTTGAATTGTTCATGCTGAATTTCCATTCCTAGGAGCTAAATCACGAAAGGTGTATATAATGTAGCGGGCAATTTCTGTGCCCGAAAGTCTAATGTTAAATTAAAAGTCACTTAACATAATACTCGTCCACATTCAAATGCAAGAGTTCTCAGACTGTGCTTAAGTATTTGTACCAAAAACTTAAAAAATTGCTTATGCTTTAACTGCACAGAGACAGACATACAGACAGAGTCACCAGGCAGTAATGGTTCAAACAGTATTGCATATTATATCAAAGTTCATTAATAAGTGAGTTATTGCACAGTAGAACAGCAGTAAAAGATTCAAATTTGACAAAACCCATGTTAAAGACAATGCAAATATGATGCAAACTATCAAGAAACTAAAGTTCTTTAAAGTTCTAGATGTTCTGGCAATGCTCATAATACACTTTAAAAAACAAATTGTAAAATAATTGATCAAAGAATGGTAAAACTTTATCACAGGGTGTTCCAACACACTGGTAGTGAGAATAACTATGATTTAAAACAAAATAGTGATATTGTGTTAATAATACACATATTGTAAAATAATACTGCACCATTAACTATTTGGTCCACACTCCAGCATAGTAGCCTGAGATTCATTTTTTTAGAAATCTTAGATTCTGGAAGGACTGAGTGTGACTGGACTTCACAGGAACCCTCACACTCTTTGTGACAGTTTCATTGTAATTAATAGGTGTGAAGACAAAAGGTTCAACACTATTGTTTCAGGCAGTCAGAGCCTTGTAAGTTATGAGGTGTGAGAACAGAAGGATGAAGGTTCAAAAGGTTCTTCTTTTTCCATTTGCATTGTAATCAACCCTCATTGGTTCCATTTGGTCAGGTCCCTTTATTATTATCAACCTTATTGTTAGGATTTGTCAAAGAGGTTCCTGGGAGTGTCAGCCTTCCTCAGTTCTGAGATGATTCTGTAATACTGACTCCCAGGACACTCTGTCTCTAGACATTCGCATTGTAATTCTTGTAAATATTCAATTGCAAATATGCAATTTTCTTAACTTTGTAATAAAACCTTTGTCTCTATGTTGAATCGTATTCTTTCTTTATTCCTTAATCCATTAGC
>JBBPDA010000039.1:18855910-18870115 GCA_037974385.1 Arnoldichthys spilopterus
GTGTTACTCTATGCAAAGCGAATGCTTGATTGTTTCCTCTGTCCTGGAAGTCGCTTTGGATAAAAGCGTCAGCCAAAAGAATAAAATGAATAAATGACTCCTGTTCTGATTTGAAAGTTAACAAAAAAGGATTGATTAAATATTAATTTTAAATTGAATATGTATTTTTTAAACGTTAATATGAACTGAATATAGATTTTATTTATTTCTGAATTTTGAATACATATTCCAAATATTATGGTATTGGCTACTCTGAATGGATTAACCTAAATTAGGCTAATGTAACCTATAAAGTCTAATGTAGCAATGGTTAAACACACTAATGTCATGTCCCACCCCTATACCCCCTCCCCCCAATATGGGCACTGTGCCTCAAAAGACCTGCTTAAACCTATGTTTCTGTCTTGCTTTCATTTCTGTTCTGCTTAGGTCATTTGTCTGATTTTGGATTGGCTTGGCTTGGCTTTAGGCCTGTGTCTGGTGTCAGACACAAATCTTAAGCCTGTGCAAAATAAAGTTGTGGTCCATGTAGTTACTCAAACTATACAGAACAGAACAGATGCTAATCTTTTCTAACAAAAATCTATGCTCAAGGTGACTGAACACCATGCACATTAAATGTAAATATTCTAGTTTGTTTATTTGCTTGGTTTATTTCAACATTGATTAGTTGTGTGAGCTGTTTTTTTGTTTTGCCTTTTTTGGCTTTCACAGCAGCCCTTTAGTCAATTTAATTTTATTTATATAGCAATTTTTACATCTGACGTTGTCACAAAGCAGCTTAACAGCATCCAGGTTCGAGCCCCTAAAGAACAAGCAAAGACAAAGGAAAAAGCTACGCTGGAAGAAGAATCCCTGGGAGAAACCAAGGCTCGGAAGAGTAACCCATCCGCTCTTGTCGACACAAGAGCAACAACAAAACAAAAGAAAAAGTAAACAATCAGTTTCGATAGGTGGCAGCTAAAAGCCTATAGCCTGGAGTAACATATCTAGCATGCGCCTATGAAACATGAAGTACACGGAGCTGGTGATAAGGGAGCCCCAGTAATGGTTGATCTGGTCTACTGGTACAGTGAACTTCAACTGGTCATTTTATATGTGTAATGATACATACAGTGATGCATATGTGAACACTGCATTTTACAGCTGAGATTCATTCGATGGGAGCTGGACAGGTAATAGGGAAGTGTAGTAAGTTTAGATTGGCAGTTTTTAAATGCTGCCAACATTATTATATAAAGCCTAGACTGTTTTTAGAATATGACCACATTTAATATGCTGCACAAGGCGTTAAGTAAAGTCTAGAAAAATAAGAGAAAATGCCACAGAACATAAGAATAGTGTCTAATCACTGCAAAGCTAAACCATATTCACGCAAGAGCTTAGCATGTACATGATGAGGTTACATAAACATACGTAAAGGTAAACCCCATCCCACCTAGAAGCTAAGAAACTTTCTAATCTATTTTTATTATTAAAACTAAAAAAATAGTACAATAATAAAAACAATTTAAAACATTGATAGAGGTCTCAGTTTTATGTTAAATATTTGATTTCATTTTCATTAACAATGATTAATATCAGTAAAATAGAACATTTTAAAATGTTAGTTTTGTTCAACAATTAGTCATTATTATCATTGTTATTTTTATTATTATTATTATTATTATTATTATTATTATTATTGTTGTTGTTGTTGTTGCAGCAACAATAAAAGCAATAACAATTTAAACAAAGCAATAAGATTTAACATTTAACTGGTACGTGCAAATGATTAGTGCACATGACAAAAATGAGGTGTGGATGTAACACATGTTACATCACATACAAACTACACTCCAGCAGGATGGACATAATTTTACCTAATGACTGCTGTAAGTAGCATATATAAACACTGTTAAACTGAAAGTAATATGGCCAGTGAACCAATAAATCTGTGGGAAAAATGTGTTTTTCTCAGTGAGTAGCCTGTAAATAAAGCACGCTGTTCTGTGCATGGAGCCTTGAAATTTGACATTGTTCATTAATTTGGCCAAATAAAACTGTGAATGTCTAAAAGGCTACTAAAGCAATGTAATGCATAACATGCTGCTTGATGTTATACATTTTGGTCAGGATGATATAGAACAATATTTGCCAATCCTAGTCCTCCAGGACTAAGGTTGGGAACCACTTGCATAAAATGATGAGACTATTGTTTTAGAAGACAACAGCGAGGGTTCAGTTCCTGCCTGAGGTGGCCAGGGTCCTTTTTGTGTGGAGTTTGCATGTTCTCCCCATGTCAGTGTGGGTTTTTGTTGAGAGCTCCAATTTTTTTCCACAGTCCAAAGTCATGTACATCAGGTGATCTGGGGATGCTTAAAATGCCCCATGGCACAATTGGGCACATGAGGTGTTTGTCTGGGTGTTTGCCTTGTGATGGACTATCGACTTGTCCAGAGTGTTTCTCTGCCTTTCGCCCTGTGCTGGGGTACGCTCCAACCCCATCCCATGACCCTGGTTTGGATAAGCAGCTTGGAAAATGGAAATGAAGAAGACTATGTTCACTATGTACACCACCTTCAGTATTACTCTATGCAATGTGAATGCTTGATTGTTTCCTCTGTCCTGGAAGTCGCTTTGGATAAAAGCGTCAGCCAAATGAATAAATGTAAATGTAATGTAAATGTACTATGTTTTGATGTTAGAAGGAAATACATATGGCTAGTGGAGAAAAAGACAGGTGCCATTGTTTCCTATGAATCAAAACATTCCCAAACAGTCCCAGCCCAGGCACTACTGAGGTACCCTTGAGCAAGGCACCGTCCCGCTATGCTGCTCCCAGGGCGCTGTTGAAAGCTGCCCACTGCTCTACCTGTGCATGAGTGATGGGTTAAATAGAGATGTCACATTTTGTTATGGTGTTTTAGTGTGTTCACAATGACAAATAGTCACTTTCACTTCTAGAAAAAAAGGAACATGAATAATCTGTTGCAGACCACTCTTAACATTTTGCAGCATAGGCAACTGCCTATGTCTTCTATGCCAAGGGCTGCTACTGGGATCATGCACACAGACTCAAAATAGCTTTGAAGAGATGAAGAAGATGATGAAGAAATGGTCTGCAAATCAAGTCACCCTGATTTTTCGATTTGTTTTTTATCAGAAACATGGCCATGGTTCAAGGCAACCTGTTAACTGGGTCACTGTGAGTGAGCAAGTAAATTAAACAAAGTGCAGCTGATGAACACCTCTCACCGGAAAGAGGGAAAATTACTACCCTCAGCTAAATAGCCAACAAGAGAGAGAATGGGAGTATAATCAACTAAGCACAGATGAAAAAGGCAGTTTCAGAAATAGTCCTTCTTTGACCTTTAATCTAGACATGCTGAACAGGGCCAGGCTGCTCCTTGCCTTCTGTCGATTCACTAAACACAGGAGTCTGAATGACTGTTCATCAAAACATCTTGCAGCCACATGCAGACATCCAATGTCTGGGCATAAACAGTTTGCACAGAATCAGTGCATGAGTCATATTAGGTGAGAGTCACAGAATGCTGGAGGTTTCAGAGGCTGTAAAGAAAACATAAAATGCAGAACATTACAGACTATTTAAATTGACACATTTAAATAGTGAGAACGAAAAGAGAATAAAAAAAGGCAGAGGATGGTTAAAAGCAGCTTAGAGTTTCTTTTATGGACGAGGGACAGCTCTGCGCTCATACACACAGTGCTCAAATATCCCTTTGCTTTCCTGTTCCACATCTCCTGGCAACTTTTCTTTTTCCGTCGACAAACTCCATTACAGGCTTGACAAATCCATTACAGACCCATGGAGAGTTTTTCCCCCTTCAAAAAAAAAAAGCAAGGGAGGGTGAGAGTGTACATTATTTTTTTTCCCTCTGACTGGAATATCATAAATAAAGTAGGTGCTCGAGCTGGCAGTTGTGAAGCCTTGGGCCGTAGGTCCTTGTGCGAAGAATTGAGATTAACAGCAACAGAGTGTAAAGTGGCGTTCACACGCAGCTATGGAATCGGTGAACCATCCAGTGAAGCAATATACAAACCATCTGATTACCACCGATCAGCCAAAACATTAAGATTAAAATGCTGTTAGTGACACCAGAACATCTCCGACTTGCTGAATCACGTACCCTATGGTATCTGGCACCAAGACATTAACAACAGATCCTTTAAGTCTTAAAAGTTGCAAGGGGAATCCGCTGCAGATCAGACTTCTTGTTCCAGCTCATCCCACAGATGCTCGATTAGAATAAAATCTGGGGAATTTGAAGGACAAGTCAACACCTTGACTTCTTTATCATGCTCCTGAAACCATACCTGAACCATATCTGCAGTGTGGCAGAACACATCATCCTGCTAAAGAAGGCCAATAAATACCATGGTCATGAATGGGTGTACTTGATGCACAACAATATACATGTAGGTGGAATGGGTCCAGTTGATGTCTGCATAATGCCTAGGGTTTTGCAGCAGAATGAACCCAGAGCATCATAATCCCTCCATTGTTTAAGGATATTCTGGTGGGTCAACTTTTAAACAACATAGGTTGTAGATATTTTATAGTTTAAAAAGTGACTTATTGTTTAAAATCCTATATAATATGGTTATTATATGCTACATTTCCAGGACCAGAGTTAATGACCAATGCTGCAGTGTCTTGACTTGAGCAAGACCACAAACCTCACATGTGGACTTTGGGTCAGACTATAAGTCTGCCGAGCATGGCTGGGCCATGTTCTTCTGGCCTGACTGGCAAAAGCAGCCTGGTACAGGTGTCGCAAGGTGGTAAGGTGTGAATTGAGTCATAGTGCCTCATGGAAAGGTACTGGAAGGAGTCTTGTGCAAAGAGCAAATGTGATCCATAATAGAGAATGGCACATCGGAAGGAACGAGGCGAGGAGTGTGACTGAGAATGAGCACACCTCTGCGAAAAGAAAACTATCCGGAATACATAAAAAGGGGCGGAATAACGACTAAATAAAAAGGAAAATGTGACAGACTGAGATTTATATCTTGATCCCGAGTAAGGCTGATGGTGACCTACTGAGCTCATGAAGAGCCTCAGAGGCTCAAAGAAAAGGATGTTACCTTCTGCTTCCTAATAATAAACACACAACAACCAGGCCTCCCTCTTCTGGAGTGTGCTTGACATAGTGAAACAGGTGTGCAGGAAGTGTGCAACACCTAGGTGTCGGCTTGCCTTTGTGATTTGGAGGAGCACCGAGCTAGGGTTATCAATGGCAAATGATAATGAACAAACGCACCGAGGGCAGATAACAAAGGGCGGCCCACCAGGGCCGAGGTACCCGGCCATGGCAATGGGCTCTGTCCTCCTTTGTAATTCAAAAGATCATGTTTCAAAAGAGAAAAGAGAGAGAGAGAGAGAGAGAGAGAGAGAGAGAGAGAGACTCATATGATGTGATCTCTGGGTCTATGTGTAGTGTGTCAGACAACAGAGAAAGGAAAAAAAAAAAGAAACAAGGGTTGGGCTGAGTTATTAGTTCTCCACCACTGACTCAACTGCAAGAGTCTGCTCAGACAGTGGGAGGAATGTAGTTCCCTCCTTATCATTGACAGCCCTTACAAATAGCACCACATCTCAGGTTCCAGCTTACTGCCCCCTGGGCAGGCAACCATGTACCACCATAGATAACAGTTTGCTTAACATGATGAGAGCTGAATACTTTAATTAACACCCAATTCTCAAGTCAAGCTCACTCTAAACATAAACTTACAGCTTGCTATAACTTCCACTTAGTTTTCAGCACTGATTGCTGTTTGCTTAACGCATTGGAGAGGAACTCCACTGATATTTCAAAATGTATGCTTAATTAAATTATTAGGATAATTCAAAGTCATTCAGGGTGGACTAATATGAAATGCTCTATTCTAGGAAAAAAAATTATAATTGCTCTCAGTGATGGTGCTATGAACCAGACAGCTAAAGCATTTTATGCTTCTATAAGCATTTCCACAAAAAATATTTACATGAAATGGTTATGAATTCTTTGCTAACTGTCCGAGACATTGTGCTGTGCCTTAAACATTTATTTTTTTAATATATTCATCTGAGGGTGTCACGTTGGTGCAGTGGTTAGCACTCTCGCCTCACAGCATGAAGTTCGCAAGCCCTCCCCTTATTCGCATGGGTTTCCTCAGAATGCTCGGGTTTCCTCTCGCTGTCCAAAGGCTTGCAATAGATTGACTGGAGGTGTGAGAGCATGTGTGAATGGTTGTTTGTCTATGTGTTGCCCTGCGATGGGTTAGCCTCCTGTCCTGAGTGTACCACATAGTCAGCTGGGATTGGCTCCAGTTTCCCTGCGAGTGGTTTAGAAAATGGATAGATGGTATTCATCTGGGTGCATGCAGTGTCTTCAAAAGTCTGAATGGTACCCAAACAAGATTTCTGTTTTCAGATTTACTAGATTTCACATTTGGCTGGTATGAAATGAATTTGCATTACAGACACTTTGACTCCTGGTTCCTCACAGCGCCATTTTAAATAAATCAGTATGTTTCTCTAGAACGGTGCATTTCACACCAGTTTTAGCCTAAATAGTTTTGTTTACATCTCAAAGATAAAGAAATTGTGCAAAATTAATATTCTCTAATTAAACATGGCATATAATATCATACCTAACCTTATCATACCTTATCATACATATAATATTACACCTTCAGATGCCAAGGGCAATGTCCTTACCACCTGGCCACCACTGCCCACACACTCACATAAAACAGACTGCACCATACCCATGGGACCTGAAGGTCGCAGATTCAAGTCTCAGCCCAGGCACTACAGAGGTACCCTTGAGCAAGGTACCGTCCCACTACACTGCTCACTGGGCACTATTGATATCTGCCCACTGCTCCATTTTTGCTTGTGCTGGAATGTGTTCACTATGACAAATAGTCACTTTCACTACTGTTATATCATCCAGCACTATTATGTCACAGTCTGTATTGACTGTATGCTGACTGTTATTCACATCTGCTTTACTAACAATTCCCAAGTACTCAGAAAAGCATTCTGCAACAGAATTGATCAATGTGCTTATATTATGATCACATACATTGGCTCCTGACATTATAATACATAGTCAGGCATTGTGGGAGCAGGTTGAAAGAGGGGGTGAATATCCTTGTTGAAACTGATCAGGTTTGCACCTTTGACCCCTAGGGCAGAGGCAGAAAGAGCAGTGTGTTTCGTCAATCTAACAAGTGTGGACAAGGTGACCTGGGTCTTAAACAGCACACACACTCACACACGCACACACCTCTCCTTCTATTGTCCACTGAGATTAAGCCTCTAGCATTAATGAGCTACCTGGATGGAATGTCAACCTGCAAGAGCGATGCAATAAAGAACGGCTTACTGTGCACACACTTCCACACAGCGGCGCGATGACAGAACGCCTCGCGCAGCACAAGCCTGCATGACCACAAGCCCGTTGAGGAACTCTATTACTCATTGCATTATCCAGCCTGGAGCTGACACACCAACAACAGGCTCCAGCTGTTTAACTTCACATTCTAGAACTTGGAGACCACACATACACACACGGTCCATCACTCACACACTCAAACACGTGCCATGCAAACTCAATTTACATTTATATTGTAAATATTAGGGATACCACTGCGTTCTTCCATACCAATAGAAATACCCCGATTATCGACCAATAGCAATACAGCTAAGTTTTAAAGTAAGCTATTTCTAAATGAAGCTCTTTCATTAGGATGAGAAGCCAAAAGTAGGCTTTCAAACTCGACTACCCCACAGTAAGAAACACACCATTAACAACACGGCTTCACACCGTTTGAGTATACAGTATTTCACTGTTTCTGAACAAGACACAGACACAAGACAAATAAGTATACACACAGTCACAAGGCTCACTAGTCATTTGAATAGTGAGCAATTGTTAGTGTTGCAGACATTCTGACCCCACGTACCGATTACTTTGCATTCTCATCAGGTTCCTATCAGCATGTGAACAGTATTTCAGTATTTCATTTTCAACTTGTTACTGGATTCGACCGGATTCTCTCTTTTTGGCCTTTGAATATCCACTCCAGCGTTTTCTGCCGATATTGTCTTGTTTTTAATACCTGCTATCAGATCGGTGCCATCTCTAGTAAATATGTGTTGGATTGCATATTCTTCATACTTTGCAGTATGATTGCAGTGGTGCTTGCCTCCACATGCTGCTTGCAGAAATACACTCAGCAACCCCGTGCACAACACTGACACAACATCCTGGACATTGCATATCATAACTAAATGTTGACATAATTTTTCTGCACATATGGTGATACTGCCGGTACTTAAAGATTGCTGGCCATAGACTACACTGAATATTTCATAAATTGTTTCATGTATGTATGTATTGCTCCAACATTTCGAATGTCAGGAGAAAAAAAAATCTCATGACATTGTGTGTGATGCAATTTTTTAATTTAGAATATTGTGCTATTTTATCTTAGCCATATTGCTGGTCATTAAAATAATCCATACTTTTTTTTAACTTGTATCTTCTAATCAGTATAATTTAAAGTGCCACAAGGAAGCAGCAGCTAATGTTGTAATTACATAGAATTTAATGTAAGAAACATTTCGTGTCTTTGTTACAATGAAAAAATGCTTTAAAAAGTTGCAAAGACAGCATGTACAGTATTAAGAGTATTGACGATATTCTGAATGCACATCCCCCATCTAGTGCCATCCCCCTGTCTAACCTAATGAACGTTATTTAAGACCACACAGGACGCGTCTCAGCTAAAGCCATTTCAAACAGACGGCACTCTGCATGAGTCCAGCACACAGCCTTGCTCTGAACAAGAGCCTGTTGCACCTGCACAACTCCCAGATCCAGCACAGCCCTAGGAGGTGAAGCATGGTGCTCAGTACAAAGAAAAAAACTTTGGTAACATAAACAATTTACCTTCCAGCGCTGAGCTGGGATGAAATCCTTGTGTGTCCCCCATTGTATACTTTCTCCCTCACGCTCCCTCTGTGATTCAGCTGACAAGTGAACAGGTTATCTAATAAGTTCCCATAGACGTCTTCTCCTGTTCAAACCCAACACTAAAGAGTTGTTGTTGTTTTTTCCCCAGTGAAGCCGAGAAATTAGCGCAAGCTGCTTCCTGCCTCACCTGGACTCATCTAACCTGTTCTGCGATTGATCGGCACCACTTCCTCCTCCCCACTACGCTCCACATGCACCTGTTGAAACCAGACACAGAAGTTAGAAAATAACGCAGCAGACACTAAAAAGCCTTAAAACAGACCCGTCCAGTGTCACATTGAGACTTTTTTCTGTCCATGCGACAATTACAGCTTTTTTATGGCATTTGTTATAAATAAAATGCCATAAATATATCCATGCAATTTTTCCACCCTAAGGAAAAGCAGATCTTTCAAACATTATCTTTGCCTTGTAAGCATACACGACAATGAAGACAACATGCAGTGGCTTGTGCATATTGAGAATGCCCCAGTGATATGAGGTAATTACTTGTTTATCTCTTAAACTTTGCAGCAAAAACAGATTGCTGACACAGCAAGAAGAATAATGGAATGTATCCCCCAAAAAAAGATGAGTGAACTAGAAATGGCTAAATTCTCTTTGCCTGCCTGGGCAAATGGGTACAAATAACATACAGAAATAAGAATTATTGAACACCAACACACACACTTGCATGTACACACACAGTATGAAAGATTTATTCAAAACTGAGCTGCAGAGGCCTCCCAAGGTTCTAAGCAACTGTCTAAAAACATTGGCCCATATCGTTGTGAGTTCGATCCCTGGTGATGCCGAAACGCTTCGTAGCTGGCAGTCCAAGAGAACAGTGTTAACCAGTATGGATGCCTGTTCACTGATGAAACAGAATTGGTGGTTCTCCTTCAAGCATGTTGAGCTGTCCATTGATGAGCACCGACATGAGTTGCGGAAGCTGACAGGGAGGAAGCCCTTCCAGTGTATTTGGTGTTATTTGACTGGGGGAGTCCTAGCCAGTGGGTGGAACTGGAAGGAACTAATCTGGGGAGAAAACTGGGGGAAAACATTTTTTTAAGTGTGTTGTAGCTATTTAGATAAACCGTGAGACATGGATAAGCAGTGCCATGTGTACGTATATTGTTTTTATTTGTTTCTTGTAATAAGTGGTGCATAGTAGCACAATACTCAGTTATTAAGCAGAAAATGATTAATAGTAATGGTATGATACTACAACAGCTCATCTATATGCCATAATATACCTAAACAGTTCGAGCAAACTGTTTAAGCATCCCACAGCTGAGTTTTTAATAAATCTGTCATGCCTGCGCGCTCTAGAAAATCATAAAAAAGCCCCTCTACATCTCCTTTGCAGGGCCAGATGCAGAACCCTGAATGTGAATTGCAAAATGGTTATGTGGTCCGGTCCATGCGTGTAGCTGATTAGGCGGCAGAAATAAAAACCATATTCAACTCAAGTTCCCACGTCTAGACCGTACATTCGAGAGCGACATGGAAATCTTTTGAAGTGCTGAATGCAAATGTGCTTGCAAATAAACGGCCAAGCGTGGACGGTTTAACAAGAGGGCCCAGAGAGCTGCTTCGCCTCCTCAGCTTTCCATTAATGAGCAGGCAACGGCAGCCGCTTCTCTCCTGTCCTCTCGCCTCCACTCCACCAACAGACGGTAGCTCATTCTTGCGCTAGAAACTCTGAAGATGTGTCATACGGAGAGGCAGTTCTGGCACACTATTAACAGTTTCTGGATTGACAAACTTCTCTCTCTTCTCAACTTCATCGATGTGTAAAAAGCAAAAACATTGAGGATTTGAAGAAACAAGCAGGACATACGCTGTTTTAATCAGTGCTTGAGGGGAAACCAGTATGTGGGCACATTTGTTTTTGTTTTATTTGTTATATATATGTGCAGTGCATATACCCACTTCAAATTCACATACATTGTGTTTTGACAGATTTTTGAATACATAAATCTCTTTCATATTTATAAGTAATCAGTATTTTCAATAAATATACAAATTTGCTAAAGTTACAAATATAAACCAAGTTCTATATATTAACTAGGGAAGTACAATTAAATGTTTTTAAACTGAAATTTTAAAAAGTGCAATTCTCAAATCAGATTACTTACTATGGACCTGATATTGACTAGGTTTATTTGGGGGAGGTTAATGATAATTAAATCTAATAACGCAGCACTTGTAAACTAGCAGTATGGAACATTACATTTAGTACTCAAACTAGTCTTGCAAAAGTCTTGCAATCAAAATACTGACTACAAATATATACTTCCCTAAAATTGTGGAGCTTTAATAATAATGCTGCAAAAATATTTTTAATATTTAATAATATTTAATATTTATATTAATTCTTGCGTCATTTAAAAAGATGTTGCTGTTGGTTAAGATTTTACACAACAAATAGGAACCATGGTGCAGGTACTTCATAAAATTCAAAGGGACATTAATAAGCAAATGAATAGAAAAAGAACTACAGAGCTTTAGCAAAGACTTTAGGCAACCCTATCAGTAAAACTGCCTTGATAATTTGCAAGTTGAAAGTCCATGAAACAACAGTTAACTGTCCCTAGACATGTGCACCAAGGAAAGAAGGAATCTGTTATTTAAAAGGTGTTGCAGGACAGGAAGACCTGAAAGCAGAAATAAGAATATTTGCACAGTATGTAGGGATATACAGGGGAATAATATATAGAATTTCCAAATCAACCTCGATATTCCTTTTACTTTGTTGAGTATACAGATAAGGTATGTAGAGTCCTGCCCGAGAGTTTATGCATGAAATTGTGCTACCATCCACAATGTAACAAGAATACTACAGACACTGCACCCTCAGGCCCTGTTTATTATTTCTGGGAACTATAATCAAACAAGTTTTAGATCACTGGTAACTTAACCCTTTTCTGCATGGGGGTGGATCCAGTCATTTCTGCCTAGTTGTGTGTACTTGTCTTTTAGCTTAATCGTCATGGAAACATCATTCAAATTAAAAATGGATCAAGAGAAATGCACCATAAAGACAATGAAGTCCATGCTGAACAGTAAGAAGAGGGTCTATAGGGTTCGAGATGGCGTGTGGAGAATGCCGAGGGACCTGAAGGTGAGGATTAGAAAGAGGAAGGGGGACTATATTGGGAAAATGGAGATCAATCTTTAGAGGGGTAACGTGATTGAAGTGTGGAATGGTGTGAGGATGTCGACAGGATTCAAACTGTCCACACATCAGCAAACAGAACAAAGTTGGAGAGCTGAACACCTCCTTCAATATATTAGATAATGGGCCATTTGCAAATATATTTACCATGTCATTTCTGCACCACACCCCTTGTTTGGACACTCCTCCACTCCCAAAGTATGATCATCCCCCACCATCTCACACCTTCCTTCCTCACTCAGTCATTGACCTCTTCTCTGATGTGGTGAAAAGGGTGCTACAAATACTGTATTGCATGCAGGAAAAGCAGCAGCCTGTGGCTGTGTCAGCGCTAATGTACTGAAGCCCTGTGCAGATTGGCTGTGCAGTGTCCTGCAGAATATCTTCAACCTCAGCCTGACACTACAGGGGGCTCCAAGGCTTTGCAAGACTTTCTGCATTGTTCTGGTGCCATATATCAAGAAACTCAAGTAACACAATTACTACAAACCTGCTGAAAATACAGAGGCTAGTTCCTAAACATCTCAAGACACCGGTGGGAACAACACTGAACCTCTTACAGTTTGCCGGTCAGCCACATGTGGGGGTTGTGGATACAATCATCTACATGCTACACAGAGTCTACTACCACCTGGAGATGGCTGGAAACAGCAGGGCAGACCTACTGTCCTGGATCACTGGCTACATGACCAGCAGGCCCCAGCATGCGAGATGACAGAACTGTGTGTCAGAGTAGACTGTGATCAGCATTGGCTCTCCACAAGGGGTGGTTCTTGCTCCATTCCTTTTCACTTTTTATGCCTCAGAGTTCAGCTGTGCTTTTGAAACATTCCATCTGCAGAAGCTCTCAGATGATTTTGCTATTGTTGGGTGTATTAGTGAGGGGAGAGAGGAGGAATACAGGAAAGTGAAAGTGACTTGTCTTTGTGAAGACATTCAATCATAAACACCACAACAAAATGTGACCCCTGCATTTAATGTGCACACATGGACCAGAAGGCAGCTATGAACAGCACCTGGGGAGCAGTGTGGTAGGATGGTACTTTTCACAAGGGTACCCCAGTGGTGACTGAGACTTGAACCTGCGACATTCTGTTTACAAGGGCAAGGTCCCAACCACTAGGCCACCACTGCCCTAAGGACCCTGTTTAACAACTTTGTGGACAGGTGCCAGCACAATCATCTCCAATTAAACACTAGGAAGACAAAGTTGCTGGTAGTGGATTTCTAGAAATAGAAGTCTCCTACAGCTCCTGTCACCATCCAGGGTGAGAGAACATCAAAGTGATTAACACCTAGACATGGGTGTTTACTTGACAAATTGGGAAGGAAGGTAAATGTGGACAGGCTATACATGAAAGGCCAGAGCCAACAATACTTCCCGAGGAGGCTGGGGTCTTGTGGCATGACAAACCAGCTGCTTCTATAAGTCTATGATGTCAAGAGCCATCTTCTATGCTGTGGTATGATTGGGTATCATGGTCAAAGATACTAGCAGACTCAAAAAGACTATTAGGATGGCCGGCTCAGTTCTGGGGGTGAAACTGGACACAGTGGAAATAGTGGCAGACAGGTGGATGCTGGGAAAGGCAGCAATCATGGCATATGCTTCCCACCCAGTGCATAAAACATTACAGGAACAGAGAAGTATGCTGAGCAGCAGACTGCTCCTGCCCCACCGCAGGAAGAAACTCTTCAGCAGGTCATTTTTACCAGCATTTTTACCATTTTTATCAGCCTGTACAACTGTGGACTCTATCTATACATCTGTACATCCAACATTACCTGTGCTATAACCTCCACTGGTCACTGTAGTCATTTCATTTATTTATTTATCACTGCTTAACTTGCACAGGTATGTGCTCCTGCACAATACTTTATGTACCAAGTACTGTAAAACAGTAAAGGCATATCTGTGCACACCACACAAAAAGAAATACTAGTAGAAATACTACTTTTATTTTAACGATTTAATTTCTTATATTAAAATAAAAAAAAATGAAAAGTTATATA
>JBBPDA010000039.1:18875512-18902795 GCA_037974385.1 Arnoldichthys spilopterus
CTCTCTCTCTCTCTCTCTCTCTCTCTCTCTCTCTCTCTCTCTCTTTCTCTCTCTCTCTCTCTCTCTCTCTCTCTCATACTGTGAAAAAGGCTAGTAAAAACTACATATAATATGGACTATAGGCTATAGGGCCTATAGGGCTATTCCAAACCTTATTACCTTATGCTTTAATATTCTCTCAGATAAGAAGACTGATGAGCCTGACTGGACTTGTGCTCATCTAAACAGTGGTGATGAGACAAAAGTTGTTGGTCAAGAAAAATATTGATGTTTAGCAACATGTTTTCAGTTTAGCTTATTTACCAAATGAAGAGCCAAGTTCTTGTTCCATTGCTTACTTGGTATATGGTTCATCGATGCCCTATATGGTGCAGCACTCAGAACATATATATGTATTGAATAATTAAAGGCAGAATGGAAAATAAGGTCTCATTTAAAGCTGAACTGAAAATAAGAAGCCAAGGTTTGCAGGCATAGTAACTTTGTTAGGTGAGTAACTAGTAAATTATTTCAATGACTTTACTAAATTTGCCTTTAAGAAATGCCATTTTTTGCTGATCTGATTATCAAATGTCCTACTGTAATGTAAAACATCTTCCTGACATTTTTTAAGGTTAAAAAATTAAAGTTGTGGAATGTTGGCTTGAGAAGGGTTAATGGAAAATTATCTGAATATTATGTTAATTAATATGTAATCCATACTGAACATATAAGTAAATATTCAAACACACTCAGATGTATGACTAATTACATTTACATTACAGTTCTTACATTTAATTATTAAACAACGACACGTAAAATAAGTAAAACAATCAGTGGCTATATATTTGGAAACCTAAGCTATAATCCTTTCGTTGTCAATAAAGATGGAAACTAAGCAAATGAAATGACTGTGAAAAAACAAGATGCATCTAGAAATATAGCAATGCACAATATTAGATTCATATTGGTATCGTCATATATTTGCTTGAAAAAATGAAGCATTTCTAGCATTCTGGAATATGGACGTGATGCTAAAGTGCCTTTCTAAAAAGCTTTTACTTTACTCATTTTTACTGAAAGTAGCAAGACAGTAAGTGAATCTAGGAAAAATCTCAACTTTTGACAAAGTTTTAAAACAATGATCAAAGAACCAAATACCCTGAAGATCTGATCTGTGCATATTTTAACAACAAAAGCAGCATTTTTTATCTGCATCCTCTGGGCAGCATTTTCAACACCAAATGACAAATACTATTCTTCATCAACTTGCACCTCTCTGCCACTTCTCTCTTGGTAGCTTGTAGAAGACCCCTAGAGTATACCAGCTTTCTATTTAAGTCACTGGACCTACTTTTTTATACATATTAGGGGCCCCTTCTTTGACAGTTTTAAGACTTTTTTTTATCTTTCCTGAAATGTAAGTGCAGCAGAAAGACTGAAGAAAAGAAGTAAAAGATATTTATGTGAAAAGAGTAGATGAAACACTATAGACAGAACAGCATTCTTCTGACACGTTCTTACTAAGTTCAACTACTGCCAAAACACCACGGTGAAAAAGAGACTTTTATTTTTCTTTTTTGTAGCTGCTGTTTTTTCTGAAAATGCTGGAAAAGGCTGCAGAGTGGCATGAATTCAGAGTAGTATGGGTTCACTTTGTAGTTCAGTAGTGACTGTAAGAGGTAACTTAAAAAGTGGCCTGCCCTGCCACCCCTTTCCTTTTTCCTTCCATCCTTAGCTCACAACCTGCTTTCACGCTCCAATAGGCTGGTTGCCAGTGTCTGCAGAATGGAAACCAATATCAAAACCCTCTGAATTAATCACTTCCCTGAGCCTTGGCTTTATAATGAGTCTCAGTGGGAATTGAAAAAATGGTATCGGGTATTTTGAATGCTTTTCAACACCATCATTCTCTCCGCCAGCATGCCAACTACGTTATGTTACACTTAGGTTCAAACACTACCCTACTACTACACAGACCTGATTTCTGTGTAAGTCTTCCTATGAACTAAACTGTACAGTCATTCGTGCTTAAGGTTGGATTATGCTCATTTTCAGTCTAGGTACACAAGCTTAAAAGGTGTCATAGAGAGCCACGAAATGACACAGAACCCCACACACGCAATTCAGATCCAGTGGAGCTTGAAACAGCAAAGAAAACAAAGCCAATTACATGATCTGGCTTAAAGTGTGTTCACATGCAGTGCCACGCGAATAAACATTGCCAAAGTGTGAAAAAATCGAAAGATCTAATAGACAAATATAGGAAATGTTGGGTGCTGTATCCTGAGAGGACGGCAAGAATGTTTGGTTTGGGAGCTAAAACTTTATCACAGCCACCTTCGGACTTACTTCAGGATGGCCATGGGTCAGTTGCTGGAGGTGTTAGCTCCACACTTGAAGAGGCTGCGTAGGAATTTCAGAAAACCAACTGACACGGAAAAGTGTGTTTGAGGTAAGATACTTATAAAAAGGTATGAAGTAAGATAAGATAAACAGTTAAACCTTTATTAGTCCCACAAGTGGGAAATTTGCAAGATTAACCTACTACTTGGACAGAAAAAAACATTGGGACAACACTGCGGAGGCCATCAGTCATGGTTGTGGGTAAACAAGAGAAACCCATATCTGATGTTTCTAAAACCTACACCCTGATTGATTGAATGCAATCCCTTTTAACAGAAAAACCAAGCCTGTTGGGGAATAAATGAAACATTGTTTCTTTGCACGCAAACATTTCTTGATGGGAAAGTGCAGATTCATGAGAAAGAATATTGTTGGTTGGAAAAATCAACCTGTAGGTGAAAAACCATTAGGCTGGCAGGTGGCATGAAAAGTGTTAAATACATCCATAGTTCTTAGTAATATAAAAACTTGTATGTATCATTAAACTTAAAAAAAAAAAAATTCACCAAATCACCTGCAAAGCTGCAGTCATAAGCCAAGTCTTTGATGTCCTTGTTCATAATTACATGCTTTGTTGATTTAAGTGAAAATAAGTACACATCTTCTACAGGCCTTTGCAAAATTAATGACATGTTTTATATTTAATGTTTTCTTTTCAATATGTTAAATTCAGCAAGCAATTATAAATTATGCACAACAATTGTAAATGAATGTCCTATTTGACCTTGATTTTAGCTTTGGACTTCAAATATCAATCCTTATGGCTTCTGCAGATGTAAAAATTATATTATACACACACATACACACACAGTTACAGCTTTTATTACTTTACCATTACTGTCACATTATTTTTTCTAAACTTAGTTTATGTTCTTTACTCAATTTTAAACACTGATAATTATTATTATTTTGTTATTTACTTTTTTGTTGTTTTTTTTGCTAATTTTAATTTTTTATTTAATTATCTCTTCTCTTAAGCTCATAGTGCTAAATGCAACAAATGTTTGAAATATGCCTTAAAATAAAGTTTGTTGTTTTTAAATATAAAACCACCAGCTTAAGGGACTATACAAGGGCCAGGATTCAGGACTATTTCAGGATTCAGCTATTTTTCAAACTTAATCTTTTTCTATTCTTTCCAAACACAGGTTATGTAATTATCATGCTAACATGGATGGCATTAAATGTGCATTAATGTAATGTCCTCTGTAATAATTTTAATTTTACCAAATGTCAAAAATGTCCTGGCTTATGTGAGTGATTGAATAGACTAGACAGTTCGGCATGATTCTCTGATCTTCACTTAGCCTAAATATTTCTAGTGAAGAAAAAATAGCTGACTGTATCAAAAGTTGACACATTAAGCTTAAAGCTGCATGCACTGACATGTGCATATGCAGTGTACATACAACTAACCATCCTTAAAAGATAAGACTTGTCTATAAGGCTGTGTTACATAATGATACGGAAAAGAGCAGATGTACACATGACACAGGGAATGCTGATAGTTCAGGAAAGACACTGCCGAAACTTATACTACCTAAACAATACAGTACTCAGAATACAGAAGAATAGACAACATTATATGAAGAGAACAGTGTTTAGACAAAGCTATTCATGGAAAAGCACAGATCACACACTGGTGGAAGTGTTTATGTGCATGCCATTTTATAAACAATAGAGGGTATCTTAACTTGATGTAATGCTAAATCAAAGTTAAATACAGTTCTATTTTATTCACGGTGGTTGCATTTGAGTATATGGGCAATCTAACGCCATATCTTAATCCATAAATCCATATTTATATAACAGTAGGTCTTTCTTATTGTGTTTTGGGGGCCTTTAAATGTCATACACTTTTACATTAGCCAGGTTACGTGATGATGTTATTCACACATGGGTTTACTGATATGTAACATTGTTCCTTCACGGGTGCTGAACACAGTATTCATCTTCAAAGGTGCAGCCAATAGAGTTTATTGCTGGAGAAATGTGTTGCCTTACTACACTCATTTAGGAAATAAAAATAAAAGCAACCAGGAGAACACTAGCATTTTAAGCAACCTTGATACTTATTTAATTCATATTTAGCACTTACATGTAGCCTTCATATCTGTCAAAATAAATACATCGCATGGCATTTTCTACAGCACACTGAAACTGAACTTCATTTCATCTATGTACAGATTTTTTATCAGTTAGTTTAAAAATAGAAACATGTTTTAGATATTTAAACCTAGATAATGTTGACTGTGTATTTAACCTGCTATAATCACAGGGAAAATAATGATAAATTATAATGATGATGAAAACACACAAATACTTGTTCCAATTCTGACAGCACATGAATAGCCAGCTGTTGCTAACGGAAGTGTTTTACAAATGTAATGCCATGCAAATTAGAAGTTTAAATATTCAGAAACATACAGAAATCAATTTGACGATTATAACAAAACCTCAATGAAAACTGGTTCAGTGCTGAAAAAAAGTCAGGGCCGATTAAATCATGAGAAATCAATCAATCATACCTCAATACACGTGTATTTGTTTACAAACAGATCTTGACCACTTCCAGTATGGCAAATGTGCAGAAGCATCACTGCGAATACAAACAACAATCAATGTCGAATTTACTGATTGAATGTACAAACCCCATTTGCAGAAAAGTTGGGATTTAAAAAAACAAAATGCAATAAAAACAAGAATATAGCAATATAGAATGAGTAACTCTCATGAACTTAACGATTCAAGATGTTTGTCACACGCACATGTAATACTAGTACAACGTGTAGTTAAATATATCCCTGAACACCCAAACAACTGTGCACTGGCTTAGTTAGCTAAGGTAAAAAAGGAAGTATAATAAATAGGAAGTCAAACACTAAACAAGAAACAGTATAAACAGTATATGCACAGCATTATCAATATATACAGAACAAAAATTAATGTGAAAATGAATGCATGTTCTGATTGAGGAGACTTATGACCTGTGAGTAGGTCATAAGGCTGCAGAACTGATACTCAGATTCAGATTCAGGACATTTTATTGATCCCAGAGGAAATTGTTTGTTGCAGCAGCTCAGACAGACAGAAAAGACAAGACAAGGAGGCACTAAGTGATACATATGAATATAACTGCACTTTAATCAAAATGTACTATGTAGACGTTTTAACACTATACACTATAGCTATACACTATGTAATATTATATAACATTATATATACCAGATCAGTTACACTATGTACTATAACTCTATACTGTGTAAACTGCTATTGTGCTTTAAGTGAGTACTGCACCAATGAAACTGCACATGGGAAAAGGAGTATATTTTACTTGCCAGAAATAAATGTGTTTATATATAAAAAATATACACAGTAAAAGATGCAGATGCAGATAAAAAAACAGATGCAGCAGCAGACAGGATATTGCACATAATTGATAAATTAAAAATTAAATGTACTAAAATGAACAATAATGTAATGTACAATATATTACTGAACATAGTAAGTGGTAACAGCTGGTTATGTAAGTAAGTGAGATTTAGGAGATTCTGGATATGATACATATAAAATTAGGGACAGAGTAATTAATATGTTCAAGTTATGGCATTTTGAAATATTCTTTCCGCATGTGAGCAGGAAACAGGTGAGGAGATCATAATAAGAATTTAGGATCACTAAAAGCTCAGCCTTTGCATGCAAACATGGGTTGTGGATCCCCACCTTGTGCAAAACTTAAGATAACTGTCAGTTCTAAAAGAACATTCCTCAACGCATGATTATAAAGGACTGAGGTCTTTCATCGTCTACAGTACAAAATATTGTGAAAAGGTTTAGGGAATCTGGAGAATCTCAGTGCCTGTAGGACAAGACCAAAAACTTTTAAACCCTTATGAAAAAATGGCAAGTTCCTGTGATAAATATAGCCACATGGGCTTGGTAGGTCTAAAGAACCATGGTCACTTAACACAGTCCACTGCTGCATCAGGAAACTTCAGTGCTACACAGCAAACTTCAGTGCTACACAGAAAAACAGCACAGAGTCCATTAAATCGGGCAGTGGTGGCCTATTGGTTAGGGCACTGTGCTGGGGACCTGAAGGTTGCAGGTTCAAGTCCCGGCTCAGGCACTACTGAGGTACCCTTGAGCAAGGTACCGTCCCTCTGCTCCACGTCTTGGAAGTCGCTTTGGATAAAAGTGTCAGCCAAATGAATAAATGTAATGTAAATCTGAGCTCATCTCAGATGGACAGAATGTTAATAGAAATATGTGCTGTGGTAAGGTAAGTCCACCTTTCAGCTTGTATTTGGGAAAATTTGACTTTGATATGTCTGTGACCAAAGATGAAATGGACCATCCAGACTTTATCAGTGAAAGGTGAAAGTCAACATCTGTCATGGTATGGATCAGTGCCCATGGCATGGGTATAAAGGTTCTATTGACTCAGATAGTGCCAGGCCTCATTCTGCATGTGAACAATGTACTTCATATATACAGTGTGTGTGCTTGACTGGCCTGAAAGCAGTCCAGATACATTTTCTAATGAAAATGCATTGAGCTCAATGAGGGGAAGAATGAGACAAAGGCCACCATGGATTGTTAAGCAGCTGAAGTCTTGCATAATGGAAGAACAGACAAAAATTCCACTTTCAGAAGTGCAACATTTCGTCTCCTCAGTTCCCAAATAAAAAGTGTAATTAAGAGAAAAGGTGACGTAACACAGTGTAAATCTGTTCAATATACAAAATACAGTTCAACAAAAGTTTAAGAGAGTTAACAAATCACACATATTTGTTTTTATTGTCTTTTATGAAAAACCCTAACTCTGGAAATGGGGTTTGTAGTTCAACTGTATTAGGAAAATGTATTTTGACTGCACTGTTTATATTTTAGGCCCTAATTTTGAAAAAATATCTAAATAGCACTTGTTTCTAATTGTTCCAAGTTATTAAAAAATGTTATATTAATAAACAACACCTTTCCTGGAACCTCAGGTCACTTTTGAAGATCACAGCATGTTGCTGTAGACATGTCAATGTCTGAAGGTTAGATGGTTCCCTGCCATGGTTGGCTGACTGTGCAGACTGTCCAGCTGTCCAGACAGATCAACTGTTGTTATCACCATGTACATTGCTGTGGTTTTCAAGGTATGTGGTATGGAGACGAAGTGTGGGCACTTTTCCATCTTAATTGGCAAATCAAAAACCTTCTCTGTGATATTTGTATGTGTTTGTGTGTGTAATCAGCAGCAAATTCCTTGAAGTCCATATAGTATAGTGCACTTAATATGCTTAAATAAATATCTGCAACATTTTTGCACCGTTTAACAGGAATGAACAATACTAGTTCTAGAAGAATGAGGCATAAATGGAAATGCTTTTGCTTGTCATTCTGCAAAGCTTTCCTATCAAAGAAAAAAAGAAAGTACAGATTAAGCTAAATACACTGGACAAATGTTGTTCACCCAGGCAGATGCATAAACATAGCCCTAGTCTCAAGGGACCCAACCACCTAGAGCCCTGCAATGACGTCACTACTCAGAATTATTTTCTTGTGTAAGTCTGATTGGCTGTGCCTACGACATGTAAGAAAACAAGCAGTAAATCAGGCCATCTGCATTTGTTTGATAAGCTAGATGAAAACGACTTTAAGGAAAAGAGGCAAGGCCCCTTCAAGACAGATAAGGAAATTGTCTCCATCTGGTGGCCAAAGCCGGCCTAATCTGGGACAGGTGCTGTGGGTTAACAAGCGAATGGTCGGGGTTACTTAAGCTGAGAGCAGCCAGATGGAGACGCACAGCCAACTGGTCACATTGTGTAAAGTTGCTGAGCATACTCATCATGTGGTTTATAGGTATATTGGACTTTCGGTCTGGCTTTAACCCTGCATTTTGGATTACCTCCTTTGTTTGACTGCTCGCCTGTTTCTCAAATAAAACTGTGATTTTGACCTGCATTGGTGTCCTGCTACCTCGATTCGTGACAGATGGCTTTGCCAAAGAAGGACACCGTAGGTCACCCCGACACCCCCACACCCAGCGGAGATCCGTCAAGCTGTGGTAAACCAGGGCAGGTTTTTAGGGAATACCGGCAGGCAATGAAGGACCTTAACACCAGTCTGGGTGAGCTTACTTGGGTCCAGCCTCCGGGTCGCCGAGGACGCCAGAGGGTCCAGCCTCCGGGTTGTTGAAGACATCGAAGGGTCTTCCCAGCACGACCTTGAAGCTGCAGGGTCCCACCCCCACGGCGCTGGAGCCGCAGTGTCCCACCCCCACATCTCTGGAGCCCGTGGAGGTTGCTTCGTCGTTGCCGCCAGCTTCTGCTTGGATGTCGTAGTCCTTGCCAGGCTCCGACTGGACGTTGCCTACTGCACCATCTGCCGTTATGGCGTCAGTAGCTGTGTCTTGCTCCCCCCGGATGTTGCAGGCACCTTCTCGCTCCCCCCGGACATCACTGGAGGGAATTGTCTCCATCTGGTGGCCAAAGCCAGTAGCCCAGAGACCCACACCCGGTCCTAATCTGGGACAGGTGCTGTGGGTTAACAAGCGGATGGTCGGGGTTACTTAAGCAAAGAGCAGCCAGATGGAGACGCGAAGGCAACTGGTCACATTGTCTAAAGTTGCTGAGTATTCTCATCGTGTGGTTTATAGGTATATTGGACTTTCAGAGTGGTTTTCACCCTGCATTTTGGATTACCCCTTGGTTTTGGCTGCTCGCCTGTTTTACAAATAAAACAGTGATTTTATGCATTAGTGTCCTGCTACCTCGATTCATGACAACGACTGACTAGAAGTTCAAACAGACTGCCTGTTCTGGCTGATTTCAACCTACTGGAAAGGTTTTATTGTTTCAGTCATTCAAGAAAAAAAAAAAAAACTCCAGGAAGACTAATGAAGAATGACTATGGAACTTAGCAAGGTACAATTATTTCAACCCATTTATCCTTCCAATAAAATGAACGAGAATCAGATAATCAGCACTCTTTTATTTAAGAAAAAAAGTTTTCTTGCTTTGGTCTCCAGGCAGTATGTGATGAAATGAAGCCATGAAATTTTTTCACAGACTTTGTGAGGGCTTCCCATAAAATCTACTTTCCCCCGATCTTGCTTTGAAGTCAATTAAGCTCTGTTGAAAGATATGAGAAATGTTGTGCTGGAGTGTGTTTTCCCATAACTGAGAATGCACAACCACATGCACTGGCAAGCAATATACAACAGCATCAGTCTGAACTTTCTGTGTATCACTTAAACCAGCCTTGGTCAAAGGCATTTCTTCTCATTTTTACTTCAGAGAAGAGGCTGTGCAATAGCTCATTAATACTGGCTGTTATCTATGGCCACTGACTTGTAAATGGCAGGCAACATAATCAATCATGAAGAAGGAGCCTGTGATTCATGGTAATGCATTTCTATTAAAAAGCCCCAAGAGAGCATCAGTGCAGCTCTCCAGTCTCAGATTCTCTCCGATCAATACCTGGAGCTTACGGGCCTCTTTGCAGCACTGCAAAGATGCATTAACATACCTTAAAAGAAAGAGAAATAAATAAATAACTCCTAAGCAAAAAAGGCATTAAAACAAAGTCTTTGTAAAGCAGCTATAACGGAGACAGGCCAATCAATATGAAACATTCCCTATCATTCCACAAGCAAACAATAACCACTGAAATGAAATATCAATAGTGAGAAATCAAAGCTGTACGCTCTAGGCTTGTGTGTTGTCTGGATCCGCAGTTGTCAGGACCATTGTTGTAAAGGTGCAGGATTAAAGGAAGTGCACTTCTCATAGAATTCGCGTATATACAGACAAGAAAACGACTTTGAGATACATGTCTGCCACACAATGAACAACCTTCCGAAGCAGAACTTCAATGCATCTCTGTACGTTCACTTTCTCTAGAAAGCTACAACCATTTAAACGTGACAGTCAGGGCGCCCCTTGTCATATAGAATTAGAATTTAATACAACATCTTCCCGGAACAACACATTTCTAAAAAATGTTGGCGGACAGGACATTGGTCACCCCTTTGTCAAGTCATAGTGCTCATTAAGCCTTAATCCAAGTCAGGTGTGAATTCCAGAGTGTACTGAATGATGCATCCTTTCAAACTTCTTGGTGAGGAAGACTTGACTGGGATGGGTATGGTGATGCACTGGCCCAATGTTGAGTGTTCATGAACAGACTTCTGCATAGAAAGGTAATGTTAATTGGGAACTCACTGTGAAAATCAGCGTTTTATGTAACAAAACACTTGATTCAAGGGTTCCTAACCTTTTGTAACAATGGCCCACAAGAGGATTTAAGCAACCGAACTGTTTATAATGCAAACAAATGCAACAAAACTAGAAATGCAGCTTATTATATTTTGCATGACTTTATAATCACACAACACAATAAACATAAAAAAAATAATTAAAAATTTACTCTTTGTAGTAATTTATGTAGGAAAGATAAATCCCACTTTAAAATGGCCTACACTGAAAATATAAACGCAACTAGCTAGTTATGTCACCTACATTGGTCATGCGTTTTGCTAGACCAATCAATGAGCTAAATTTTTATTCTGCAAAAAGTTCTCAGAAATCCAAATATAATGTAATTTGGATTTAAAAGTTTAACTTAATGTCCATTCATTTAACTTTTGATACTCCAGAGCCAACAACATCCTAGATATGTCACCACAGCCCATTGGGGGGCTGAAGCCCATTCACTAAAAAGCCTGAAGTGCTGTGGTCTGATCACACCTAAAACACTGAACTCTTGGATGTAGTTACTAAAGAACTGTTATGCATGTGAAACATATCAATTAAAAAGACCTTGTCAAGGGTTACATTTTAAGATTTGGTATGCAGTTGTGTAGTTGCCAGTGGTTCAGGGAATGTTGTGGGGAGAAGCAAAATTATTCTTATATTGCAACTAATTCTGGAAGCAAATATCCCATAGTCAATGGGGAAACTGAAGAGGAAAAAAATGAAATTAACCTTAAACTACTTAAGGAAACAAAAAAAATATGACATCGTCTGAAATCCCTGGACTTTAGCATTGTCAAAGATTTTTTAGATACTATTTAATACTAAAAACAAGGTAGTATCAAATTAGACATTAATTTGCCACAGTATACAATACTAAAAGTGACGTCTTTGCCTCCAGGTGACGGACACAACTTCACACAGCAACTGCTACACAGGCACGCTCTCAGCCCCTCCCCTCACTAGCAGCTGCTGAGCATGTGAACCCTGGGTAATGATTTCATCAGGATGAACATGCCAGGTACTGCTGCTGCAGGAGAAGGGAGCCATTTTAGTTGAAAATGACAAAAGCAAAAGCAGAAGTATCTTGCATAAAAGGCAAATGACCAGGGAAAGCCTGGATATTGACGAACCTGTAAGCAAAAAATGCTTCAAAGTGGTGGAAATGGAGTAGATTAGTTCAACAAACTTAGCCAAGCACCTTAAAGACCAAAACCCCAGTATTTATGAGGAATTTCGAGAGGCCAGTAAAGCTCCAGTTTTAACACTAAAGTATTAACCAGTTATCATAAATGTTTACCAGACCAGTGCACACACGCCATTTAACTATTAGCAAATCATCGCAGTCTAGTTTGTTATCATTCAGATGCTGGCTAGCAGCTATAGCTTTATGTAGCCAAGAGTGGTTATACTAAAAACCAACTTAAAGGATCCAAACCTTACGATACACATGGATTTTAAAAAACCCAATTTCTCAAAGTTGGGACATTTTTTTTACTTAATTTAGCTAACAAAAATAAATACACCAAAATGACTTTTAACTTTTTGACTGACCAATTTGATCATATTTTTTAAATATAAATATATATTTTAATGTATGCAATTCAATTTTATAAATACAGAAAATTATAAGGAGTTGGAAGGGAAAACATAAACTACAAAAATAAATTATTTCAGCTTGTTGCCAACCCAACCGTCACAATTATATCCCAACCCTGGTCATCCAAAAAGAATTGCTAAACCATCAGTTAATCTGCATCTGTTTGTCTTCTGAACTACTGAATCTACAGACATCTTTGGGTTGTGTAACATTTTTTTTAAGACATTAGAAAAAAAAACTCGCACCGCACTACATGTAGCATAACAGCTTTTGGGCCATTCTGTACTATACATTGTCAAAATTTCCAAGTGATTAGGCCTTTACACCTTTGCTAACATCTTGAAGCCCCTTGCCTACAAACATATGAGTTTTCTTCTGAGTCTCTTTCTGTCTAAAGCCTGATAGCAATCTTCTCATTCAGTCAGTCAATAGTAAATGTTTATCCTCCATGGACCTTCCTAAGACAGCCTACTTTGGGCAATGCTGTGTGTCCTGGGACAACATTATTAGGTTTTCACAGAAACCTGAAGCAACAACCTTTGCTGAGCAAGGTTTGGTCTGATCTGTATCAGTATTTTGTGTGCTTGAAAAGGAATGTATCGATGTGTCTTAAACAGACTTCTCTAAAGTTGCACATGCTTTAAAAAGTCACTTTGTTCAGGGGGTTGGGGGCACATGAAATACACTGTCATCCAATAAAATTTTTAACAGGGCATATAGAATGTGCATTATGATGGACTGTTCTACAAAATACATGTTGTTTTTCAGTATTCTGTAACACAGCGCTGTATCTCATCTGGTGCACAGCCCTGCATCTCATGTATTATCAGTTCCATGCTGTACTTTGCAAATAGTAGGAATAGAGAAATGCCATCATAAACAATGTAATGCTTAATATTTTAGTCATTTTTTCACACTTCAAGGTTTTTTTTTAAACAAATTAATAAAGCAGATGCACTAAAAAAATTCAAGGGTAGAAAAAGTGGATCCGCTGAGCGTTAATCAGCGACAGTGATAAGTTTTCCATCTCAAAGAAACAGCAATGAACTTTAATGGACTGTAATGGTTTGTAGCATGAAATAGGCACAAGTGCTAGCAGTTAAACAGTTTTATTGAGTAAAAAAAACCAAAACATTATGACTAACAGAAAACAAACATAAGTATATAGAGCTAGACTAAGTTTAACTTACATGGCAAGACCATAGCTCTAATAAGATAATATCAGAATATCAACCAGGCCTAGACAACACAAAGCTTATATACCTAAGACAAGACAAAACACCTGGACATGGGAGGACACATGGCTGGGTATGATCATTAGGAGCAGGGTTAAGGTAAGGCACAATGCGAGGAGAGCACAAGGCTAGGTAAACAATAAAAAAACAGACCAGGAAGACAGGGCAAACATGTGACACTCACAGCTGAAACTAACCGTAGATTTGGACTTTGTGAACCCCCCATCACACCCCACCCCAACCCAGCTTATATCTTGCTGTCCTCCTCAACTGATAAAGCATTTTGGAGTAATCCTTTATTTTCACTGTAGTTACTAGTAAAAGCAGTTTTTATTCATACCTTGAAATTATGCCAAAATGATTTCTCATAGTACTCTTATAGGTAAATATCACTCTCGAACAGTGATTCTCAAAGCAGTCTTCAGGAAATCCCAGACTCCACCTTAACTGGCAATGCATAAAGACTGAGAAAAAATGAGGACCATCTGGGGTCCCTAAAAACCAGTCTGAGAATCACTGTTCTACTACTGTGACACTACTGTATGATGGGGGTGTTTTTACTGTATGTACATTTACCAATGTGCAGCATTTCAAGCTAGAAAACCACTAGAGAGATTTGAAAGCTGTGTACCTGGATATATGGCAAAATAAGCAAAAACGAGGCCAAACTGAAGTAAATTATCTAAAAAGCCAGGTAGTTACCCGAATAACAGACAAGCCATTTCTTTTTGCAAACAATTCATGCAGTCACGCAATTTGTGATAACAAACAATAAAGAATCTTATTTTGCATTTCTGAAAAACGTCTCCTCCACCTGTGAGCACAAACAAGCATGGCTGGGAAAACATGGAAAACAGCTGCCCTTTGTCTCCATGTCTCCATCACCTAAAGCACTCTCCCACAAAAAACTAACTGTGTCTGACACACTGGTCTACTAGCTGACTAGCCATAGTAGGCATCCCAGTTCTCTTGCAGCTTTTTTCCAATGTAACTTCAACCTTGTGGAACTGAGTAGCAAAATGGCCAGCTACAAACAGCTCATTTTACACTGGCTTAATGCTGCGCCTGGAATCGCATTTTAATGAGTGCAGCATCAGGTGTCAGGCTACAAATAAGAAAGTCTTCCCTGTCATCAGTGACAAGCTCAGCTGAATTATTTTTCATGCTGTGCTTGGTAAGGGACTGATGCAGTGGTGGCTGATGGTTCCACCTGTAGGTTCTGTCACTCCTTGCACTCCGTCGAAATGTCACACGAATTATAATGCAAAGCTAACCTTTGTCACAAAGATTCCTGGGCTGATACTGTGGCTTGTCATACAGTGCAAATTGAGAAAAAGCTTCATGGCAATCTCTCCTTCTGTACCAACTTGTAGACTCCTGTTATACAGTGGTTTTGAATAAATATTCCCAGAAATCAGTCACTGTCCATGTCAGACTTTGATTGCACTACTACTGAGCCATGATAGTTCAACCATGGTTCAAGACGCTTTAGTGTAACGGCAAACATTCAGTCCAAACATTGACAGTGCAAACAGATATGTCCGACCTTATTAACATTTCTGAAACCACATTACGTGTGTGTAAACCAGAGATAGAGACTCAGCTATGACTGACTAGGTGCTCACTGCCTCATACAAGCCCAGTCACAAATGTCACACTTGTGGTTCAGCAATCCACAAAGGCACATGTACACAAGCATTGTAAGGCTGTAGGGTGTCACGTTCGTGATTTTACTACATTTACATTTATTCATTTGGCTGACGCTTTTATCCAAAGCGACTTCCAAGACGTGGAGCAGTGTAGTGGGATGGTACCTTTCTCAAGGGTACTTCAGTTGTGCCTGGGGCGGGACTTGAACCTGCGACCTGTAGATCCAAAGGGCAATGTCCTAACCACTAGGCCACCACTGCCCACTACTATTCAACTAAGGCCCTTAACACAATCCCATGATCTTCAGAGTGATCTTCAGAGTACTGCAATGATGGAGACTTAGCAGCTTCTTACTCACAACTCCAGGCAAGGACTTGTCAGAGTAGAAAGTATCACATCAAAATGTGACCTCTGCATGCCCTGCAGCCCAGGGAACACTACAGAGGGGCGTTACCTTGCTCAAGGGAACCGCAGTAGTACCCAGGTTGGGACTTGAACCTGCAACCTTATGTTCACAAGGTCAAGGTCCTAACCACTAAGCCACCACTGCCCCTATAGATGAGTACATGAGTAGAGCCAAGCAGAGCCTTTATATTGCACAAGTCCGTCCCAGATGCAAATGTATAAACTCTCAAGGTGTCTTGCCCTATAAGTGAACGTGCTGTTGATGTCACCAAAGCATGAACTTTGAGGTGGTCTACAAGGCTCCACATGAGACTGAGTTCACAAGTTGACTTACACTAGCTGTTTCCTAATCCCCAACTTGACTAATTTACAGTGTTATACTCTTGCAGCGTGCAGCTGTGAGAAATAAGCAATTAAGTGTAACCTTGGGTTACAAAAAATATTACTCTAGGGAGGAGCCAAAGGTAATTTTAATATAATACTAAAGTTGTAATATTATACAAATGTCATGGTATGGTATATTTTTACACCACAATACAATAGGTTTTTGATACGTAGTATATCCCCATTTCCAAATCAAGTTGGGATGCTGTGTAAAATGTCATTTAAAAATGTCTTTTCGTCATTTCTTCTTTCCATAGTACAATTTTAACTTGCATTTGTGGATGCACTGATAAACTGTGTTCAGATACAGTGGTTTTTGGGAGTATTCTTGAACACATACATCGATTTCATTACAGAATTGTCTGTTTTTAATGCAGTACTGCATCATAGCCATCTGACACTGGTTTTTAGCATTTTGTGTACAGATATTTCTGGGCATTATTGGATCTTTTAATGATATTATGTACCATAAATGAAGAAAACCTTCAAATTGTTGCAATGTTTTAGATTTTAGTTTATTTAGTTATGGTACTGATGAACCCCTCTCCAACTTTACTTTTAAGAGACTTCCTCACTAAGATGCTCTCTTTATGTTACTGATCTGTTGCCAATTACCTAATTAGTTTTTGATTATCCAGAGCTTAAAAAAGTCACAATCTCTAGAATTTATCATCTCTTCAGAAAGTCATTTTGTTTGTGGTTGTGCCCACATAAGCCCTGCCTCTTTTAGCCCACTTTCACTCACTGTGGTACTTCATTTTAAAAAGTTTTAAACAATAATGAAGTGTAACTTAAAATTAAAAGGAACTAACTGGTTTGTCCACAGGTTTACAAGCAGTAAGCCAGTGGTATTCCACACTATAGGCTATAACTATAACTGCTAGTAATGCTTTAAGGCTTACCTAAAGTTCATAACTAAGGATAACCTCTTAGACTCAAGACTTGACGCGGACTGTGAGCATCTAAGGTCTACACTACTTATTCTCTCGTATGTGACAGATGGATTTATTATAGCAGTTGCTAGCAGATGAGGTCATTCCCTACTGAGAATATGACACAGTAAAATGCATCATAACTACATTAGCACACATTTGGCAGAATAATGAAGGCATTTCTAACACATTACAAGTTATAAATGTTTATTTGACATAGCCTATCAGTCATCTGCTTTATAACGGTCACTCCTGCTTTTCAGATAGCACTGTTCCTTGTATTACATCCACAATTTTGACACAAATTCTCACACAACACAAGTTCATTCTCAACGTTATTGCAAACCTTAGGTATTTTGATCAACTTCTTCAAACTGTACATTGCTGTATACTGTACTGTATAGTCTATTGAATATTGCATATTGAGTAACATATATTGTATATTGTGTATTGCAATTTGTATATTGTGAAATGTTAGTATTTATATATATTATAGTTTGGTCTGTAACCTAAATGTACATTGTCTATATACTAAGTACTATAGAATCACCATCAACTGGAACCAAATTCCATTCGCTATCATACTTGGACAGTATATCTGATTCTGATTTTAAGTGTTGCAGCATGCCCAGCATGCATTACACTTGATCAAATTAAGCAGATAAATTATGCTCTTGTTGTACTGAAACATGCAGTTGGTCAGTATTTGTCAAGCACTGTCCACAACATGCTAAGAAAAGCAATGCCTAGTATGCATCAAGATACAGTTTATTGCACTACTGATAAGATCATCATCAAATAACCTACCTCTACATGTGACTGCACTTTATGCCAACTATAGACAAGGTTACTACAAAAAAAATTCAAGCACATCCCCGCTCTGAGCGCCTAACTTGGAAAAAGGTCAAACAACCTTATGTGTATACACTCATAAATGCACTCACAAATAAATAACACTGACTGATTTCACAGCACCTATAAAAGAATTTTAAACACTGTTCATCAGCAATGACAACCCAAAGGAAATCATTACTTCTCAGACTGAGGATGCAGAGAATGACGGCTACCATTTTGATACATCAAAAGCAATGCTGTTCAGGTTTCTGCCTTAAAGTGTGTGAGGGTGTTGTGATGAAACTCCCAATGGGAGTGTTAACTGTGTTTTAAAATTCATGGGAAGTGTCTATATTGGGACTTTTCCTGGACATTAATGCAGAGGGATGCTTTCTACAGAAAAAAACAAACTAGTGTTAAACATACCCATAGAATACTTGAAAATGTGGTGGTTCAAAAGTGCACAGCTGCCTTTCTCAAACACTTCATGCAATTTCATGTCAGTTTAGCACAGTTCAGCATCCAATTCTTTGCACATCGTTCTTTGATTCAACAAATTCAAAAGTTACTCTGCCTGTCAGTGTATATCCAAGCAAAGCAGTCAGTGTATCATTACAATCTCTGAGAAAATTGGTACTTCAAGACTATTTGAGAACAAATAAAATCCACTCAATGTCCTAGCTTTTACCTAAAGATGTCTAAAGTGGAATGGTTCAGTCATCCTATGAGTAAAAATCCTATTCAGCAGAAATTCAAAAATAATCTTGGTCAACTTGTGTTAAAATATGATGTCAATCGAGAAACAGCTTGCACTTAAGTTTAAGAAAAGTAAATAACTCAGGGCAGGAAAACAGCTAAACCTCTATTTCTCTATTACAGTCTGATACTTCAGTGTGGTCTAGGTCTTAATATTTAAAGCAATCCCAGTAAGGTATAATCCATTTTGTATTCAAAATACATTATCATTGTATACATTTAATACAGGGTGATGAAACTTAGACTTTATTGTATTCCCTTTTCTCATTTGTTATTTTTAGGCCAGTCTAAATTGCATTAATTAGGTTTTGTATACTCATTGGTGTTTCCAAAAGAGAAGCAATACACATGTTCTTAATGCCAACAGCTTAAACTTAATTCAACAAATAATTCTATTTAAATTTGAGAATAATTTTTTTGTTTGTTTTATATAGTTTTACATATGTTTTATCACAACAATCCTTTCTGTTTCAGACATGTACCTGCAAATTAACAGAGCCTGAAAGGATTTTTGCTCAGGCTAAGGGACAGTAGTGACGACATAAATCTCTTAATCTCAATGACTCATTGTCATTGTCAGTGTAGCTAGTTTACCAAATGGGAAGATAAGCCTTGTTCCATTGCTAATCTCAGGTTTGTTACAATTGTATAGCTGGAATTTCCATTTTCCCTTAAATGATGCAACCGAACATTGCAGGATTAAAAGCGGAATGTAAAGAGAACTTGAGTCTCTGACGTCTAAATGAATGACTGAGCAGCATTGAGCAGTTTAACACTTCAACAGTCAAATTAAAAGCCAAACCAATTACCTGTATTTAGTCATTTGTCTTTATTTAAACAACGATATATGCATATGGATATATATACATTTTTTAATGAAAATTCTCCTTAATTGTGCCTTCTTGATTTTTTCAACATATTTGAACAAGCAAACATTTCAGTTTAATTTATCTTTACTACAGTACTTACAGATAAAGGCTATTATTTTTCAAAAAAATGTAGTTGCATTTATACATTTATCAGGTTTTCCAGATTAATTAATTAATTTTCCAGATCATGCCAAAATCTGTTGAACTCAGGGAATACCTTTGCTCTTCAAAAAGAACATTGAAGCAAGCCTACAGTTTGCCAAAGAAAAAATATATATAAATATATTTAATATTATTTTTATATAAATTTCGGAATAGTGTAGACAGTGCTGTTGATGCATCAGGGACTGGGCTGCTTGCGGTCAGCTATGAATTCTTCATCATATTACAGAGTGCATAAAGATGATGTAAGGCCATCTGTCCAAAAGCTGAACCAGAGGTGGACCTTTTAACAGTATAATGATCCTAAGCACACTAGCAAATTCACAAAGGAATGATAAAAAAAGAATAACGTGGGGTTTTTGAACCTCATTGAAATGTTGTCTTGTATTTGAAAATAGAAGTACATGCAAGAAAAACTTTTAAACATGTTGAACTCAACTGAAGGAATTTTGCATGGAGGAAAATAATAAAAAAATCAGCAAGCTGATGGACACTTTTAGAACTTAGAATTTGGATTAAAAGTATTTCTTCTAAAGGAGGCAATACTAATTTCTCCACAGAAGAATATTACATATGTTTATATGTTTGTCGAATACATGAGAAAGCCACTTTCCCTTGTGTTTTTTTAAGGTATATCAAATTTATCTGCAGGCAATGCATCAATGAAATTATGAAATGTTGCTTGTTCACATATGTTGAATAAATCAAACAATTGTCACAGGGTGTACTTTTTTTTTTACACTATTACATAGCTACTTATATGACAATTAATTATTTTCTCTGTTAAATCCAGTAAAATTATTCAAACAACAATGAGTATTGCGATCTGTATCGATATTATGAAAATACTGGTATCCTGACATCCATTAGTAGCTTTTTAAGTATATTAGTGACCAGGTCTGCTTTTTTAATTGGCAAATCAAAAGTACATGCTGCCAGTTTGTAATAAAGTTGAACTTGATCTGCTTTAGCTGCGTTGGGAACTTGAGGAGGGAAACTGATGTAACAATACAGCATGTGTTGCATGAATATCAATGTGAGCTCAAAAAGTGCCCTAGTCTGACCTTTAAGCGATCTGAAAGCGATTGAATACATTTGAAGTTGAAAGAAACTCACATTACCTCTAGGGCTGCTGTCAAACATCAATCAAGGCATGCATTATCCATGCATTCTAATATAGTTCTTTCCTATTGAGACGTTCTTCCACAACCTTCTTTTACAACCACAGAATAAAGCAATTTGGCTATACCTTTATCATGAAGGCACAAAGACTCACTCAAACGTGACCTTGCAAGAAAAACGGGTATCTAGATCACCTTCCATTTACTTTCTCCACATGCGATACATTAGTGGCCATGCAGTGTTTTAACGCTGGACCTGGAATCAATCATAAGCTATTGTCTCTCCTGTCAAACTTTCACACATCTCAGCTGTGAAAAGCTGTAGGCCTGTGATCTAAGCATGGGAACTAGGCCCTATGGAAAACGTATTCTACGTTTGTGTTTGAACAATGTCCAGAAAGGAGGGCATTAGCTTTTCATTCACTCTGCCCTATTCAGCCTTCAGTTGCAGCCCACCAGACAGGAAAGGTCACAACAGGTGTCCTGCGCCGTCTCCTTTCAAGAGCACTTGGCTCTCTTCCATGGTTCCCTTGGTGAACGGCATGCACCATTTCCACTCTACAAATGTACAAACACCCCTGCCGATCCTTTTGGAACTCACATTACTGCCCATTTTTCACAGTGATCTTTCGCCCCTCCGGCAGCTTCTGATGTCCTTGGAATATTTCAAAAGCTAGGGCAGAACAAGTGTTGTGTCCGTTTCCTCATCCTTGTCATTTCACTTGTCTTGTATTAAGGTTTTTTTGTGGAACTAAGCAAATGATGGCTCGTGTTTGGAAGAAAATGTAAGTAAACTTTATTGCTTCCTTTATAATAAATCTTAGCTTGTGAAGGAAGAAGTTAAGGATCACCTGCAATTGTTCTACGATAAACAAGGCATTCAGAGAAATGTAGGCATTGTGTTTAAGGAATTCCATACATCTGAAAAACATATGTGCATTTACTTTGCGCAGAGCATTAATTTCACTATATTGAATCGTACAACAGCAAGGTTTAAAGGGAAGGTGGGTAGTACAGGGACCTTTTAGAACATCATCTGCCCCACAACGGATGAACATAATGCCATGTACTGCACACAGGTAAACAACTGGTCGAACTATGTCGAAACTAGAATATGGCAGCACACATACACAGAAAAGTATGAGTTGCGACAGCGATCTTAAATCATTGTAGCAAAATAAAAAAAAGCAAATAAACAAACTGATCTATTAAGAAAATCATCGTTCAGGATGCAAAATGCAGGATGCGAAAATATACACTTTAACCGAGCTTCGATTCGCATTCATGGCGGATATGTCGGCGATATAAATATGTCAGGTGTTTGCGAAAAAATGCATGAAAAAGATAATAACAGCAATACATGGCAGGCAAACTGACAGATTTTGCCAAATTATAAAAAAGAAGTGCATTTTTTTTTCGTCACAATAAAAAAAGCATCATGGAACTGAGCGAGCAATACAAAACGATGGGTGCCAAACTGGTAGGTGAGATGACAGCGAGTGCCTAGTTATCACACTGCCTAAATATTACCACTCACTGATGCGACATGCTGCCCTGCACCCAGCAGGTATCGATAGAGCCATTATGGATTTCCATACACTGAACAAAGATCGCTGCACAGTATTACCATTCCAGAATAAGGGCGACAAAGCTTCTCCCAGAAACACAATGAAAGGACAGACCGCAAAAAAAAAATCTTTAATTTTCCCTGGCTACCAAAAAGTCATAACGGCCATTTTACAACGCAAGGGTTAAAAATCGTACTACGCCTGCTCTACGATCTGCTTGCCACGCCATTTTGCGGTTCTCTTCCCCCCCTAGTATCCCCCTTTCACTCTCACGATTTCCAACTTACCGCTCATATCAGAGGCATTCCCAGCAAGTGAACACAACCTGAAAAAAAGCATAAGAGCAACAAAAACAGAAGGTCATTGTTTGAGGGCTTACCCAGGGTGAGAGAGAGAGAGAGCGGGCCTGAGCCGGTCAAAACACAATCGACCACGTTTTGGAAGCAGGACCTGCAAGAGCAAGAACAACAAAGACAGTTTGTGACAAAGCTGACACGCTGTAGTCTTGGAGGAGTGAAATCAATTGTGACATTTTTCATTTATTTGTAAATGCCTCTTTGGCGGCACACTCACTCGAAACGACAGTTTAGCTCTTACGGAATAACCACGGTGATGGTAAAATAGAGGAATCCTGACAGTCGCTTTAATGAGATTCTGCATTAGGGCCGTTCTCTTACACTTTCCTCTCGACCAGGAGCGCGCCCTTCACTTTCAATCTCACACCCAAGTAATTTGGGGAAATGTTAACCCTATGAAAATCTAAACTAACACTAGACAGCAGCGCTGACACTTTCCCCCACCCCATCCATGCTGGCTTTAACTTTTAACATTTTAAGCTTTTTATTCGTAAGGCTGATAAAGAGAAATAGAAGTCCAAACAAAAGATCTACTTGAACAGAAAGAGCTGAAAACACAAAACATGACTTAAAAGCCAAGCGGCACTGTTTGCAGGTATAAAAGCAATATTCGATCTCACATTGCAACTTGTTTCCGCTTTAATAAAGATGTCAATGAGTAACTTAAAGCAAGGCAAAGCAAATTGGTGTAACCACAGGGACATAATGGACAAATGATTTCTGCCTTTGTTATTTTAAGAAATTAAATAAATGATTTATAATTATTAACCAATAGATTAGTGTAAAAATAAACTGACCCTGGGTTGACAGATTGTTTATAGTTGGCTTTATATTTCTTAGTCCAAAAAGATTGACAAAATTTCAACAGCAATACATGGCAGGCAAGTTGACAGATTTTTATATTTCTTAGTCCAAAAAGATCAACAATAACAGCAATACATGGCAGGCAAACTGACAGATTTTGCCAAATTATAAAAAAGCAGTGCGAATACTTTATATTTCTTAGTCCAAACGTAATTATTTTTTATCAACAAATCAAATTAATTTCACTTAAATATATTTTATTCACTATGAACAATCTGTCCAGCAAAATCCATTTTCACTTTGACGGCAGAAAAAACAGACTCCACTCCAGCCTAAATCTGGAGCTATGGTGAATTGCTATTATAATGTTGTGTTTACCCCTCAAACCAGACTAGTTTTCAGTGAGGAAAAGGACCTGCTCGAATGCAAAGTGAAAATCATTCATGGGAGCAGCACTGTTCCACCTAAGACTTTAAATTGCCAGTAGTGCACTTTGCGCTCCCACGTTACTAAGACCACTGTTTAAATATGGTAATGCTATTTATACTACTACTAATACTAATAATACTCCACTGACTTTAGACATGCTTTTTTGGTAAAAAGTGCAATGTCATTTCACTGCTTTAAGATAAACCGTAAAGCAGTGAAAAACAGCAACGCGCTGACCCACCATCCACCATCCAGCCGCACCTCAGTTAAAAAGCAACACTCCCATTAGTGGACAACGCTTGCAAAATCATTTAAAATTTTAAAAACGTGCGCTAACGTTAATGTCTGGGTATTAAACTATGACAAACGCTATAAATCATGCTTTCTGCTAGTGCAAAATAGTGCCCACTGTCATTTAGTTGTTTAAATAAGGTCTTATATTAAGTTAGATGGTACCAATAATAATGTATCCCTTTGTATAAGATATATAGATCCAAACATATTTGTCAATGGTTTGCACTCCACTTAGTGGAGCTCTTGCAGCCCAGTATTACCAGTGACACAGAAATGTAAACACATTTGCATAAATAAAACTGCAAAATGACATAGTCTAGATGAATTTCATTCCAAATTACCTCTATGCAGTCAGACATAGACATAAAGCAATAGGCATGTATGATTTAAGTACTTACATTGTTGTTTTACGTTTTTTCGTTGGCTTCATTTGTGCCGATGTACAGTTAGAAAGATCACGTGATCAGGTCACGAAGAAACCCGTATGATCATGAAGCCATCACTTATGTATTTGTGAATGGCACAACTGAGGCAGCTCAGCATCCAGCTCCTTTTAGGACCCGGGAACACTAAACATTTAAAGAGACGTGCTTGTCAGTGTCCGATCTGTGCCGGCTGCCTGATTCGTTTTGCGCATTCGCAACAATCAGTAAAAGCACTGAATTTGACCTTTTTTTTTACAACTGTGCCCGATCCGCTCTTTTTGGAGAATCCAGAAAAGGGGTCAATATCGCTTTAAAGTGTTTCAAAGTGTTAAGTGTTCACGCATGTGTACTACAGATTGGCGAGGGTTATGTCGTGTCTTCACGTGTGTAACCTTGTGCATGCGCAGAACAGACCGGGCAGGCGACATTCAGTTTTAAATCAAAGATGTGTGTAATAAATTATTTCTGACACTATGGTGGGTTTGAGTTTTTGTTCATTAAATCACCGAGGCATATTGTAAAAGATATTGTGACTATTAGTAATGAATAGCCTGAGTTAGTTAAAGAATAGTCTGGGTTCATTAGTGGATTAAGCGTAGCTTGCTGTGAGTATCCATGAGATCGCACAAACACTAGACTACAAATGATTTAGCGGTATAGTGCTACATAAATAAAATAAATGATATAATTTAAAAACTGTGTTTATATCATGTTTACATCACATTTTTGGACTGACTCGCACGGACTTATGCTAATTTACTATCCATTTCAATTATTTGCTGTCATGCGGCCTAATCAACAGTTAACAATCTTATGTTGTCGTCATTTACTGATATTTTTTGCATTTCACGAAGGGACTGATACAAGTTTGTTTGTTTGTTTATTTGTTTGTCGCCCACACCGTCCCTAGTATCATCTGCTCCCCTACTATTAACAAAAATGTGGGTAAATGCCCCCTCACATAAATGGGTAAATGACACATCTGCACATTCCACTGATATTCCCTTTCTGCCTCTCCGACACCAGCCACACAATTTCACACCCTCAGGTTTAAGCCATTATGTCCTAAGCTTGTTTTACTAGTACCTAACTATGTATATACTAACCAGCCCCTCTCTCATATTTAGCAGCACCTTTACTGTTTAGCAATTGCTCTTAGAGATTTACTGAACAATTGACTGAAAATTGTGCAATTATTTGGACAGTATGCAGTTTCCGTAGCTTCATCTGTCTCCAAGAATTAGAGTGGTATACGATTTTACAAGCAGAACCGGACAAGCATTTATACCACTTTCTTACTGTTTTGTCCTGCAATTTTCGAATATCAATAACAATCGAAAGGTTTAGTTTGCCTGTAAGATCACTGAATATGCACCGCACAATATTTAATCATTCAAAAAATGTCAAACCATCTATCTAATACCTGCTGGATGTTAGAAAGCTACTCTAACTAGGAGCAGAGAATATGTTTAGCATCACAAATATGCATACAAAGATGCCACATACATAGCCAGATACATCAAAGACACCACCATCTTGGAAACCTGCTATTCTGTTCAATTAGAGTGCAACAGTTTAGGAACAAGACTACCCAAAATTACACTGTTAAAGAACATAGCACAAGATTACACAATGGAGCGTGACTGATAATTATATTCATGTGCTGTCTATGTTTAGATATGTCCAGTCATTGGTTAAGCACAGGTCACACATTGGTGTAATTGTTTTTTCTCTGTTTTTTTACAATGTGCATTTGTCTGTCAACAGCACCCAGAGAGCAGTGTACCAGAATGGTACCTTGCTCAAGAGTACCTCAGTGGTACATGGGCCAGGACTTGGACTGATGACCCTCCGGTTACATGGCCAAGTCCCTAACAACTAGGCTACCACTGTCCACTAAACGTGACAAACACAGGTTCACTAATGTGTGACACTGTTTTACTGAAGCACGAAGGTATAACATGACCTATCACTGTGTTAAATTGGTAGTTACTGTGAAAAAAAAGGATGTTGCTTCTTTGTGATCTATGTGCTTTTTAAAAGCACAATAAAATGCAGAATACTTACCTAACCCTTAACTAACCCTAACCCTAATTCTCCAGACCTCCATGTTGTGTCTGTGTGGTAGGGTATCACTAAACCCCATTTACAGAAATGTACAAAGACAAAAGTGAAAAGTGTTCACTAAACTACTTAAAATCCCTTTTTTAAAATATAAATAAAATTGGAATTTAACAACTGCAAAAAAGTTGGGACAAAGGAATGTGTACCACTGTACTGAATCACCTTTCATTATAATTACATTTTTTGATAAATTGGAAATTGAGGATACTAATTTATTAAATTATGTTGTAACAACATAAAGTGCATTGTGTGCAAGGATGTGCAAACATTGTAGGACTGTGCAAAGACAGATAGGTACAAAACAAGACAGTGCAACAGTGACCAGTGCAGTTATGGGACCACCAGGTGTGAGGTAGCAGTATGTGCAAAAATACAACACTGTGATTGTAACCAATGAAACAGGACCAGGAAAAATGGAGCAGCATAAGTACAATATAGGTAATAAATATACAGTTGGTACGGAAAGTATTCAGACCCCCTTCAATTTTTCACTTTTTGTCATATTACAGCTATTTGCTAAAATCATTTAAATTAATTTTTCCCCTCCTTAATGTACACACCGCACCCCATATTGACAGACAAAAAAAAATAATTTTTGAAATTTTTGCAGATTTATTAAAAAAAAACAACTGAAATATCACATGGTCCTAAGTATTCAGACCCTTTGCTGTGACACTCATATTTAACTCAAGTGCTTCCATTTC
>JBBPDA010000039.1:18902895-18918753 GCA_037974385.1 Arnoldichthys spilopterus
GTGCTTCTACTAAATACTGAGCAAAGGGTCTGAATACTTAGGACCATGTGATATTTCAGTTTTTCTTTTTTAATAAAACTGCAAAAATTTCAAAAATTCTTTTTTTGTCTGTCAATATGGGGTGCTGTGTGTACATTAATGAAGAGAAAAATTAATTTAAATGATTTTATCAAATGGCTGCTGCAAAAAGTGAAAAATTGAAGGGGATCTGAATACATTCCAAACCCACTGTAAGTTAAGGACTAGTTAAGTGTGTGTGTGGTGTGTGCTAATAGTCCCTGAGTGTTTAAGAGTCTTATTGCGTGGGGGAAGAAACTATTGCACATTCTAGTATTGAAGGCCCGAATGTTTTGGTACCTTCTTCCAGATGGCAGGAGGGTGAACAGTATATGCAGTACTCAGCAGTGAGGGTCACTGTTGTCTGACTCTCCTCTTCGTGATATGCTATACGTTTTCAATATGAGACAGATGACTTGCTGGCAGGCCAGTAAAGTATGTGCACTCTTTGTCTATGAAGTCAAGCTGTTGTAACACATGTAGAATAAGGAACTGTCTTGCCTACACCTTCTATTCATTGGTATCTTCAGACCTGTGCAATTCACCCATGCCATGGGCACTGATCCACCCCATACAAAGAAAGGCTGGATGCTGGATTTTGCACCTTTCACTGAAAGCAGTCTGAATTGTTCATTTTGTTCTTGTTAAAGTGAGCTCAATAAGTATTTAAGTAAAATGGGTTTAACAAAAAAAAGATGAATTGTGGACTAATCTGGCCACAGCATATGTTTAAACTGTATTTTGTCCATCTGAGCTTGGTTCTGGAGAACTAGTCTGCATTTCTGCAAGGATTTGATGTATGGCAGCAGCTGACTGTATTAAATGACAACAGCCTTAATCTTGTGCAGCAATATTTATCACTGTAGTATGTGAGTGGTATGCTCATGCAGTGCCTCCAGAGGGTTACAAGGAGACCACATTCAGCAGTGGTTTCTGGCCTTTACTTACATAGACTGAGATTTCTTTTTAAGATATTATGTCTTGCATATAATGAGAGACCTAAATTATTTTGCATATTCTTTAACACACAGTAGTGAGCCATGACCCTCTGGAGGGGAAGGTTCCTTGGCTCAAGAGAAAGGGGAAGGAATCTCTAGAAGAAGGCACAGGGCCTAGCAGGCGAACCTGGCCGCAATCCACACCTCTACTGGCCTTACCACTGGTGCACTTACCGAGGAGCCAGAAGAGGGCTTCCTGCCAACCTGTGCCATGTCCACAGCCCAGAGGCGGACTCGAGTTAGGGTAGAGGATAAAACCTCAAAGAGTGGGGAAAGGAGTCCAGTGAGGCCTAGGTACCATCACAGCCACAAAAAAACAAAAAGAGTAGAGAAAGAGTTAACAAAACCAAGAGCTTTTATCAAATTACTGGCAGGAGTCCAGTGAGGCCTAGGCACCATCCCAGCCACACCTAACACCAGGGACAAGAACTCTGCATCAAGGAGGGCTTGTTCTTCCTTACACTGACCCGTTTTTAGTTCACTTTGCTTATTGTGAAATATTTGAAGTAATTCTTTGTACATTTATCAGTTAAAAAACACATAAGAAAAAAATAAGTAAATCCCATGGAAATAGATTGATTTCTTTCAATATATTTGAACGAGTAAACATTTCACACTTACACCAGCCATAATCACCTTGATTATTTTGATGGGTCTAGCAGACAGCAGGTCTAATGGAATGTTCCAGGTATGCAATAGTTAGTACCTACCAAAAGTGATCCAAGCAAGGACAACTGGTAAATCAGAAACAGGGTCATTGATGCAAGGGGGGAGAGTGTAGGTTAGCCTGTCTGATCTGATCCCTCAAATAGAGCTACTTTGGTTTATAAAGTGAATGCTGACTCTGATAGAAAGTAAATTTCACATTTTGTACTTATGTTCATAATTTAAATAAACAAGAAACAGATCAGTCACATGGAAAAAGCAAGGATGCTTTTACATTTATCACACCTTCAATAAAATTAAAATCAGGTTTTCCAGATTAGATGCCATTAATTAAAAAATTCCTGCTGGTACGACCTGAAAGTGTTCTCTTTGCTATTCAAGTGTGTGGTTTCATCATGCCAAGATCAAAAGCAAAAATTTGCAGATGCCTGTGATCTTGACAACAAATTCATAAACATGTTTAAATAACTATATAGGGTTGGCGCCCGGACGGGCCGGGAGGGAGTGCCCTGCCTTCACGGCCGTGCTGTGTCGGGTCGCGTCGCCATGTTTACGGCAACCATGCTTATGTGTTTCACCTGGGCCAAAGCCCGTATAACGCTGGTTGTCGGACCGGGCGGCGCGGAGTCCTTATCCCCGTTGGCTGGTGTGGCTGCTTGTTTTAGCCACACCGGACAAAGGTTCTGGGTTTTAATTCAGGGTCTCCCTTTCCTCCCCCTTTCCCTGTTTGCCCCAGCAGAGAGGTCTGAGCAAGGCTCAAGTGGCCATCTGCTGGGGAAACTTTTATTCTTCAACTCGAGTCTGCCTGTGACTCCGTATGCAGCCGCAAGTTGGTAGAGGGCCTCTTTCCCTGGTCCTCTGAGGAGCGCACCGGCTGCGAACAGGCCGGCAATGCCACGGATTGGCTGCGCTCCCTCTCGATTTGAGGCCTCTAGAAAATAGCAAATGTGCCCGGACCAGCGCAAGACGGAATCCCTGACGGCCGAGTGCGGGGGAGATTCCGTGACTGGTTCGAAACGGGTCCTCGCATGCGGCCGGGGTATGGTGTGTTAGAGCCCATGTCTGCTTCTAGAGACCCTTTCCCTCTTCACTGGTGGCTGGTGTGCCGACCGAATGCCGGGAGCAACCCCCGAGACAGCACGAGATGGACTCCCTGATGGCCGAGGGCCCGGGAGATCCGTGACTGGCTCGAAGCAGGTCCCTGAAAATGGCTGGGGCAGCTAGTTGGCTCGCACCTGCTTCCAGGGGTTCCTTTCCTTACCCTTAAGCCCAGTAACCTTTTCTTTTACCGGCGTGGCCTCCAGGGCGGCCCTAGCTTAGCCCGTTTTACCATCTCGTGAGCTAAGCTAACCGCTACATATGTTAGCTTACACCGCGGTCTGTTTACTTATTGTAACATTGTACAAAATGTACACAATTTTTCACCTGTATTCAGTCAGGGCCAATCAACTTGTCTAGTCTCACAAAGCACCCCTCCCCTCTTCACTGATACAACCGGGGAGGCAGTGCTCCCTTCTGCTCCCCCGCGATTGGGCTCTCTGAAAACTTCCGCGTCGGCCTCGATGCCGGCGCATTACAGGATCAGCAGATAACAACTGCTACTGTTGATGTGAAAGTGCATACATCTACAATCAAAAGAAGATTGGACAATTTTTGACCTGCATTGGGAAGCGTCTCAGGAAAAACCTTTGTTCTCCACGAACAACATCTGAGCAAGAAAACAGTTTGCCAATAAACATAAAGGCCAAAGTAACAGTTGGCATGTGTGGCATTTACCAAAAACAGACCAAAGGCACCTTTTCAGGAGAAGAACACCATTCCAAATGGTGGTGGAAATGTTATGGTTCAAGGTTGATTTGCTGCCTCTAGTCATTAATTCAGCTATGAATTCTGCATGAATTTCTCATGTGAAAGAATTCTAAAGATAATGTGAGGCCATTTGTCCAAAAGTTGAACCAGAGGTGGAGTTTTCAACAGGATAATGATCCACAAAGGAATGTTTCAAAAAGAAGAATGGAAGATTTTTTTAACCTCATTGAAATGTTTTGTATGGTTTGAAAAAGACTGGAACATGTAAACACTCAAACATATTGAACTCAGCTGAAGAAATTTTGCATGGAACAGTGGTAAAAGAAAATTCGGCAAGCTGATGTCAGACACTGGTGGACATTATTTCTGCTAAAGGCAACTAGTATTGCTGAGGGCAATATTAGTTTCTTGATGCCTAGCGTTTACTTATTTTGTCCATAGCAGAAATCGGTTACATCGGTTGATATTTTTGTTGAGTTAATAATTGTAAAAAGCTACTTTTCCTTGCGGTTTTGTTTATTACCTTTATTTGTAGGCAATGTGTTAAAGTGGGTGAAATGTTTCCTTGAGAAATCAACCATTTCCACGGTTCGTACTTCATTTTCACATGACTAGTATGTTTGAGATAATTTAAAAATCACAGATTTTTGTTTTTGTAGCAAATAAAAAAAACTGCAAAAAAAAAAAATAAGTATTTGTATATTGACACAGAGTGACTGGAAACACAATGGGTGGGACAGCATCATATAACTTCCTCCTAGTAAAGTGCTTCTGTATACAGGTCTTTTTGTGTGTGTGTGTGTGTGTGTGTGTGTGTGTGTGTGTGTTGGGCTGAAGTGCTATTATACTAAATAATTTTGAAAAATACAGTGATATTGTAACATGTGTTTTACATGTTCCCCTGTCCATGTGTTTTGTTATGCCATGTGCTTGTCTTGTAACCACGCCCTAGCCCCGCCTCACAGCTGAGTCTTGTGTATCTTCACTTCCCCTGTCAGCTGTGTGTCATAATGTGCCCTTTAAAGCCTTGTGTGTTTTCCTAAGACATGGTCGGTCTTCTGTTGTGTGTAACTGTTGGCTACCGTGCTATCTGTCCCTGTACCACGTTCCTTGGCCTTGTCTTAGTTCTAGTCCTGATCTTGGTTTCTTAGTTCTCAGTATTCCTGCCTGTCTTCGTCCTGTTTAAATAAACTCTGTTAAACTCCAGTCCTGTCTGCGTTTGCTGCCAAACACCCGCATTCGTTACAGATATAGACACGTTTTACTTTCTCTTTTAAATTATTCTACAATTCTGTGATTAAAGCCTACTCTGTCTAGTATTTTGACAAATAGAGGTAAATGGTGATCCTCAGGCACAAACCAGCTTGCCTTTGTCGCACACTACCAAATCAGAATGCTATATAACGAATAATATCTGTTTCAGTTATGGATGTGCATCTTTACAACTGAAAATAGTTTATAAAAAACATGAAGTGCATACAACACGAAAGTCAAAATGCTAAAGTCAAAACTACCAGTTACATTTTCTCATCTAAGCTGGGAGAGACATTCGTTTGGTGGCCTGTCTTATGGTAATGGTTCACTACCATGCCAAGAAAAAGAGTGAAAAAAAGAAAGGAAAATGCACACACTTATCCTCTGCATTTCCAGCACTCTCTCCTTGGCATAACATTGTGCTAAAATGCATAGGGGAGCATATACAGTACAGAAAATTGAGAGGTACTGAGGTAGAAAAGATCACCAAGACTAGTCACCCATGGATCCCCTGAGGCTTTTTTAGACAGGCCTTTAATCTGTAAGTGCAGCAGACTCGGTTACATCACACCGCACCAGCGTAATCATGGTGAGAAGCACTGGCAAATGATGAGCCTTAGTTTCATGTGGTGACCTTGAATGACCCTGCGTTAAATTGGCTAACTTTTTTTTATCACCACTACTAGCCCCCAATTTTTTCATTTTACACTGTCACTGATGCCTGGCAGGTTATAATTTTCATTTTCTCACTTCGCTTGAGCTCACTCGAGTAAAGATTATTGAGACATTGGATATTTTTGAGTGTCTGTCTACTTCTTATAAACCTCTGTAATGTGTACGCCTAAATAAAAACATGCCTACCATAAAAATACTAGGTGACAGAACAATACGCTTCCAGACCATTTTATATGTATAGAGTCCTTTTTCAGAAAAGCACTTTATATCTGTATTATGTTTACTTACCTAGTGACCTTAAGTTCAAGAGGGGAATTACATTGCAATATATACAACTCAATTTCACTTTAAGGCTTTTTCTTTGTGTCTTTGCCTTATTAGTGTTATCCCCTTGCAGAAAATGTATGAATGTAAAGGACCAGGCTAACCCTGTGGTCAAAAGCACTGAGACTGGCTTGCATGTGAATGTGACTCTTGAGTGATTCAGGCAAGAAACTGAAGCAAGAAACATGTCCAGGTTGGGATAGAACTTCTACAGAGGAGAACTGCCATTTTTCACATCATTCAGGTTGATCAATTGCTAGGGGCGCTCCAGAGCAAGTCCAAATTTAATTAGTTCATACAGTAGAGCTTTTATGACACAAATATTTTTTTCAGAGTTGTGGTGCTGCCTCTGTAGGTCAGCTGTATTACACAACACTGTGGTTTCAGTTTCTGGCCCTTTCCTGAAGCTGAGAATCAATAACTTAACAGCTGCTAATAACAACATCAATGATTGTGTTATTTACCAAGTTTTATAACTATTTGACACACAGATGTAAAATGAGTATTTGGGACAAACGTGAGGACTTGTGAGATTTTTACAAAGCCCACAGAAAGATTTGTGTTTAAACCTGCACAGGGACATAGCAACATTCTGAGCTCTATGCATAAACAGTCTTGATGGGACCCTTTACGTATATATTAGGGCCCTGATCAGTCCCACTTTTCACCCCACTACAACACCCATGAGCCTGCAGATCAATGAGTTCAGTTTTTACTGTTCAGCACAATCAGGATTTTTGGAATATTCTTAATTTTTTTTTACATTTATAGACACCTAATGAGTAAGTAAGATATGAAACCTGGTATCCAAAATTTGGTATGTGCATAAAAAAAAAAAATAAATAAAAAATACAAAATAAGAAGAAGAAGAAGAAGAAGAAAAAGAGCAATAATAATAAAACAACAGAAACTACAACAATAATTATATATGTCCATCATGAATTTTAGAGTAGCAATAGGAATAAAATCTATTTTGAAAAATGACTTTTGGTTAGGTTGATACATAGAAGATATTTCTCTTCATATCTTGTATTTGGTGCAAATACAAATTGCTTAAATCATAAACATTTATTTAAAACTGGCGCAGGTCAAGTAAACTTTAATTAAACATCAATGCTCATACCTCTTTTTTTAAAGCTGCAGTTCCTAAATTTATTGTTCAAATACACTAATTGGTGCAATGTGGAAGTGCTATTTTGCTCTATAACTGTGCCTATATTTTAGAGCTTGCACTGACTATTAGTAAAAAGCATTTTTGAAAAGTGCAGTAAAAAGTAATACATCTCATAAAAAAAGTCTCATCTTTCTACTCACCTCTGTTGCCTTCTCATGAAGCATAATGCAAGTGACCCCATCTTGGTTTCATGCTGGCCTTCCATATCTAGGATGTCAAGTCTACAAATAAACTAAATCATGTTCCATTGGTTCAGCTACTCCTGCCTACCTACCTGCATTCAAGAGCTTTGCCAGTTTTGAAATCTGTTCATTTTTTATTAGAACACTGTGAACTTGGCTATTAATTCTAAATGCAGCCCTCTCCTTCCTTCCCCTGTAGGCTGTAGCAAAAATATGGCAGAGGACGTGAATCATCTGCATGTCGCCTTTAATGTTGGAAGCATACTGAGTGAAAGCTGGCTCTTCCATTCTCATCCTGTGGCAAGGTCACCATAGTGAGACTTCCTTATAGGCTAACTGAACCTTCCCTTCATGCTAGTCAGTGCATGCCTCTGTGGCCCATGGACGACACTGCGACACACTCAGGAGCATGTAAATGAACAGCATTACTTATCACATGGCTGTAATTGTCTGTACTGTTTGGTAAACATTTAAGTAATGCAATTTGCTGCGTGCTGTTGGTTAATTTGGATGTTGTTACTGGCAGACCCGAGGCACTGCTTCTGTAATTACGGGATCATGGTGAAATTGTATCTTTGTAAACAAACCAGCCTCCACAGATGTATTCGTCAGCAGCGCTGCACATATTTTAAAATTTAAATGGGGAACATAAGCACAAACAAATAAATAAATACAGTGAAAAGTAAAAAAAAGATCATTGGTCATTTTGTTTTGGTTTGTTTATTTATTTATTTTGCTACACTGGATGATAGAAGCGAATGGAATGTAATGAAATATAAAGGTTAAGTACTAGAACACTGGCCATTTAATATTTATCACCAGAAGGTATTGATTGGACACAGACTGTATATAATAATTTTAACACCACTGTTTTATATTTGCTTTCTATTCTTTACAGGGTCAGTAAACAATCCCTCATGGTTTCCCCAAATACATACGTCAGTTCTTCCATTAATATCTTGGCCTCCTCCATCCTCCTCCATCCCTGGCTGAAAAATCTGACCCCTCAGTCCTTTTTTGCCTCAGCATCACATATGACAGGCATCTTCTCTGTCCAAGAAGCAAAACAGTGACATCAACTCTGCCCTGCCAATTATTTATGTCCAAATGCCCAGGACATCAGGCTGATGTCCAGCATCTCCAGCACCCACACTCCATTCTCTCTGCCTGCCTGAAAGTAACACTTCAAGGAACCTCCATTATATTAAAACTGCTCAGTTCAACTGTTTGCAAGGAAACACACTGGGGTTTTAGAAAACTGGCATTTAGCATATAGTGCTCCCTTTGCAAACACAAAGCATTCTGACGTTTACTAACAAGCCACAGTGTACGGATGGTGTGTCTGTAGTCTTGCTTTCAGCCTGATCCATTTAGATGTACTGTGAACTATGCAGTGTCCAGTCTAGTTTGACCAGCCCAGTTATGCAAGAGCTTCTAAATTTATAACACTATAATCTTCTTTGTGTCACACGTGAATCTAGACCAACACATCTTACACTGCTAGTTATACCTTTTAAAAGGGTTAAGTATGGAGCTATTGTACATGGTTCTTTAAGCCACCTTTTATAAATAGTTCTATATAGCAGCAAAAATTGGTTCCACTATTGATTAACCCTTTTTGTTAAGACTGATAGCTGTTAGAGCTGCTTTATTAGATTAAACAAAGTTGATATGATACCAGGCTTCCTGTCCTGGGTGTACCCTGCTTTAGAAAGATTGGCTCCAGCTTCCCCGCGAACCGGAAATGGAAGAAGTGGTTCAGAAAATGGATCGATGGATGGATGGATATGATACCACCTACAACCAGCTTATACACTCACAAAAAAGCTTACTTGGAGTAATGCCATGGAAGATACCACCTTTGATGCCTTAAAGCAGACATCCCACCTCTCCCAGAAGCTCTGGGAGTCTCCCACATATCGATAGCAGCTCCTTGATGCCTGCAAATTATATACAAGGTTGTGGAAATCTACTTTTTTACAGTGAGCAAGACAGAGAGAGAGACAGACAGAGAGCTCAAGCAAGAGAGTGAGTAGCTGAGTGTGAGAGCTTTTTGTGCTAAAAACACTTAGCAGTTTTCTCTGTGTGCGGGCTTTAAGGTCAACCTTTCTTTCTTTCTCTATTATTGTCCAAAAGAGTTCATCAGCACTGGTGCAAAGTGTTCCAAAAAAGAAAATATAAAATGCCTTTCACCTCAGACTACACTAAAGTGTCCCTTTGCCTAATAGGGGTCAAATATAATAACAGTGTTACTCACTGCACTGTTGGCAGCAGTGACTTTTCTATTGGTCATGGTAGGTTAAATGACTGTAAAAGAAACGTTCAGGTGAGGTTCACAGGTTTCATTTATGCATTAAAATAGTAATTTTTTCGTGCGTGTGTGTGTTGGGAGGTTGCAGGGGTGGTTTTTGTATGTTGGGTCTGGGAAACTTTACATAGATTGCTCTTTTAAGAACCTTTTTCACTATTTAGCTGTGTAGATTCAAAGATCCCTAGAATCATGTTTATTTTTTAAGAGTGTACAGGGGGAAAAAGATATCAACAAATGCATTGACCCCCCCCCCAACACACACACACACACACACACACAAAAGGTTGAACTATTACTGTAAGGACTTTTTTCCCTATTTGAAGTGAACCGGCATTCTACTGCGAAAAGTGCTGACAATGACAAGAGGAAAGTAGGCCACTTTCACCAAATATCTTATCCATTTTGGCATACAGTAAATCATCCCCTTAAAAGCTATTATTCTGGAATATTTCCATCAGAGGCTAGCTCCAGCCCATTACCTCGCGCCCTTTTTCTGACAAAGTACGCTCAGTTGTGTATAACGGCTCCCAGGCTCATAAAAACACCATAGGCTTGCATTAGAGCTATAAACTCACTCAGGTAGTCACCATCCATCTATCATGTGTGCATTCAATATAACCATGGTACGCCTTTAATGCCATATTTGTCCATTGCTTACTGTTGTTTTATGCTAAACCACATCCGTGGTTCCATGTCCTGTGATTTGTACGTGAGGAAAATTATTGAATGAGGTAAGCTGCATCTATGCTGCAGATATTTAAAACCATTTACAGTTCAGGGTTGACTTTGATACCTTGACAGCAGGATTTTCGCAAATTGTGCTTGTACCCAGCAATTAAATTTGAGTTACCCCAATCACAGAAGGAGAGAGACAGACTTGAACAAAACTCATGAACTTTTCCAGTGTGTAGTTGTTAAAAAAATGAAGTGCAGACTCTCTGTCTGCCATGATTTCACGTCCTATTATGGTCCTGCCAAAGAATGTTGAAAATACAAAGGTCAGTCCAAGATGTTGCACCTTCTAGTGTCAAGCAAAGGAGATCCAAGCTGTTCTCCTGCAGCACAGCCTTAACAAGGTGCGGTGCATGTCACCAGATCAACGTTTTACAGTCCCTGTGTCATTTCATCACTCAGGGCCCAGAGGATCATAACACAATAAACTTGTCAGCTTTCCAGAAATTACTGCAACCAAACTTATTTCCTCTTGCACAGAGAAAGATGGGCTGACATTGGATCTTTTACAAGACCAGGGGAGGTCACTGCAACTGCTCCTGCTTGGTGTGAAATTAAGGTTGTGTGTTGCAGTTGATTTATGGGCTATGGGTAGAGCAAGGTCTCATTTAAGCTGTTGATTAAGGTAGACTCTGAGAGATTGATTGCACTAAATTATGATTACATTTGCCATGCAACAAATCATAATTCCCATACCCAAGTGGTATATTGTGGCATTAAAGGACAATTATTTAGATGCCAGAGTTATTAAGAGAAACGCTGGGCAGCTCAATAGAAATAAGCACCTACTTTAACACACGTTCTATAGAAACAATGGTTAAGATACAGAAGACGTTGTCATGCTAATGCAGTTTTAGACATTTACGGTGTGAGGAACTGATTTAGCTAACGTTTGAGCTGTAGTGGCCTATAAAACTGAGTTACAGCTACACATATCAGTGTTCAGGGGAGCAATGGACAAACCTCATAAGCTTTATCCTGGAGCCTGATGTTTCTTAGTCTGCTCATGGTCAGCAGTGTGCTTGATAACATCAGTCAGAGAGCTCAGGCAGTTATTGGTAGTTTGGGTTTTGTATTGTGGCAACTGCGATGACAAAAGTCTGAAAAATAACAGTCTGAGGGGATTAGAGTTCCAAGGCAGCATTACTCAAGACTGAGAGCTCAGAATACAATATCAGTGTCAAGGATTCAGAGTTAGCATTACAGACCTATTCTTTCAAGTCTACCTGCTATCCACAAGGGACCTCAGAAATGAAGTGGAAAAACGAGAAGAAGAACATTTACTGGTCCCTCTCTAATATGTTATATACAGTGCCTTACTGATAGTACATCCTGGTGTCATCACTTCTTCAGATAAGAATCCTTTATTCATAGCTCTGTGGTTAATTTCTGAACTGGTGACACTGCAATGGGTGTCCAAGGCTTATTTATGTGCAAGGGGAGCAAAGGCTAGCCCATTCTTGTCCATTTCCACAGGAGAGCTTCTGAAGCAAACAATTGTTAATGCTGGCTAAAGGGCCTTACTTAATCAACACTGAAATCAACCAGAGAAAAGTCATACCACCATTGTATGATATTAGTGATATATGATTTGTCTAACTTTTTAATGTACACCTGTAATAATTATCATCATTCTTCACATCATACTCCAGCAGTAAGTAAACCAAAATCACTGGCTTGTTGCCACAGTTAAACAAACAGTTCTATGGCAGTAGAGGTTACATCAGAAAAAAAACATCCATTAGATGATAAGATGCCCTATTTTGTAAATCACAGATACAGTAAGGCAAAGCAAGATGGATTTCTGCTTACACAGAAAGCAGCCACAGAATTAGTTAAATGTGGCTAAGTGATAAAAACCACGAGTTCTTTGTCAGAGTTTAGGCCTAGACCTGACTGCATACCATTCTGAATGGTTATTGTCCATTAAAAGGAACATTTTATCCAGTATGATGCTTAATCTCTATCCAGGAAACTGACTCCAGTGGATAAGAGCCATTAAAAGAACACTGTGATGTAGTGTATACTTTTATTATTAGAAAACCCCTAATGATTCAATGTCATCACAACCATATGAATGTCTAGAATGCATTTTCTCTATTTATTCATTTAAGCAAAAATGTACTGAAGGATATCAGGAGCCCTGAATAAGTTAAGACACTGACTTCCAGAAGCAGTAGTAATTTGCAGAGGTTTTAGTGTGCAGACTTATATTGAGGCTCCAAGGCTGGATGCATTAGAAAATTTTGTTTTCAGCTTAGCCTCAAATACCTATTTCTTAGTATCAGCTCAGGTGAATTCTCACTAATCCCAGATCAGCTCAATGGTATTATAGTATTAAAAGTGACAAACAGGTATGAGAGCCAAGTGGTAGATTATAAAGCCCTCTTGATCGTATTCTATGAAACAATGGCGTTTGTGGATTAATGTATTATACTGCAATCATGTCTCAAGACAATACAATTACAGTTATTTCATTACTTGCACTTTCCCGTATGTTCTTTGCAGAAATAGCAATGTGGCTGAAAAATTATTAGCATCATGTTGTGGCCCTGTGTACACTTGGCATTAACAACCAGTCATCCAGTCATACAGTCTGGACATGGCATGTTTACAGTTGCTCTTTTCAAATGTACCTTTGGCATCCAGACATTGATGGGATCTCATCTCCCCATGCAATATTTACATTTATAAATCAGGCTGGGATGGCGTGAAATCGCTGTGTTTAAGGCTCTAATTGCACAGTGTTTTACACATTGTGCAATCATGATACAGAGCAGTCCAAGCAACATAGTATACAAAGAAAGAAAAGAAGAGTTTGTTTTGCTTGGCAGCCACAACTGCAGCACAGGCAAATGAAAGACATGGGTTTAAATTGCAGCCTGGAGTGATGAGAGAACTGCGCATTGTCCTCCACAGACGACAAATGACAATCAACTTTTGTGTTTGCGCACCTTCATTTAAATACACATGCAAACGCCTAAGAAAAGCTTGTTTACAGGGAATTCCACTGATATTTTCTGGATAATGTCATTGTGGAGATGCAAACAAAGACGCTCAGAGTGATAAGATGTGAAATGGTGCATTGTTGAAAAACAAACTGACTCGAATTTATATACAATATTGGTGATAGGAACCAGATGTGATGTCAACAATGCAAGTACTATTTTTTAATCTAAAACTACCTGTGAATGTACAGTGCAGGTGTTCTTTAAGAAGTAAACCTAACAAAGTGTTGCCACTTACATATATATTTCAAAGCTTTCATGACAACATTACATTACAACATTAACAAAGTCAAGGACCAGTTTGTGAATGCTTTAGGGTTTTCTACATATCTCTTATAAATATGACCTTAAACATCAGATTTTCTAAAAAGTAGATAAATAGAACTTATAGAATTACTTGAATGTTTAATGTTATCGTCTTGCTATATGTCTTGATATATTGCTGCTGTAATTCAGAATTCATTTTTGCATGACAGATACAGCAAAATATAATGGGAGAGAGGCATTTAGTGTCTTAAAAGTATATCTAGGTTACTTTGTTACCTGCCAAATTATTAAAAGCCTTGCTCTTTGAGTGATCTTTGTTGGTCAAGCACTCCTGGAGAGGGTAGCAGTGATATTGATTTTCCACCATGTGTATACAATACATCTCACTGTGGATTGGTAAAATCCAGACTTGTTAAAGATGGCTTCATAACCTTTTCAACAACTTCAGAAATCTACTTTGTTCATATCATTATACACTTCCACAAATGTGTTTTGAAGATCAGACTTTAAAAGATCTTTGTTGTTTTAAATTAAACAGGGCACTCACTCAGACCTGATTGACACACTATTGATTAAAACCACCCTTGGTTTCATCTTTAAATTAACTGCAAATCCAAAGTCTTTTGGCACTCACAGATATGTATTTTCCTAAAAAATAAATAAAGTATAATATTTTGTCTCGTTTTTTTAACTGAGTTCTCTTGATCTATTGTTAGGACAACTTTTAAGACTCAGATAATGTTTTAGTTCATATTTATGGAGTAATAAATTAATCTAAAGTGTCTCTAAACTTTCAACCACCACTTTACATGCATACAACAGGATCCACACATGGGACATATTTTAATGCCAAGTGTAAAAATTTTGCACATTGAGCATCATTCTACTACTGTGGGAACTGTACTGTATCTGCTTGTGTCCTTGATTTTGAACAATGTTTCTGTTTAAGCCTTGCAAATACTATTTAAGAGAAAAGTGTCAAGTGTTCTCAATAGAGGCCCTAGTGCATCACCGTTCACATTCCAGCCAGTAGGGTTACCATACCTCATTTAAACTGTATTTTTTCTTTTTTTCCGTTGCCAAAAGACATTCACTGGCGCAGTAAGTTTTGCTAAAAGAGCACTTACTCAAGCAAGACACATCAATAAACATACTGCCCAGCTCTGCCATTAATTCTCCTTTATCCACCAGCTGATTCCAGATTTTTCAGTTTTAGGCCTGTATCAAATAAATGGCAGGTAGAATGTCCTCTATGGCCATGGTCTGGGCTAGTGCTAGAATGGATGGCATCTCAGATTAAATTTATAGTGGGGGATGGGGTTTGCCTTGTTACCTTGTTTAATGGAAAACAATGAGTCTTCCACTGTAGAGTCTCCAGGTTGATGCATTGGCCTGGACAGATCCACTCTCTCCTTTATTATCTAGAGTGCAGGCTCTTCCACTACCTAGCCATCAATAAACACTGGTCTCCATGAGTGGGGTGGGGAAGGGGGGGCAAAAGCCCTTTCTATGTTAACGGAGTGTCTACAAAGGTTACTGTTGTCAAGCATTTACTTCAATGTGTGATGCAGAATTTCGAAAATAGCTACAGTCTGATTTACTAATACCCTTACTGCAGTAAAGAGGGCAAGACACTGCAATAGTGGGAGCTGGCATGAGGCTTAGAAACTGAAAGGGGAGAAGCAATAGAAAGGAGAGAGAAGGAGACACTCACATTAGGACACATCCCTTGACGGTGGCCGTCCATCATGAGCTGGAGCATGGAACAAACATAATAAGGTGCAGGAGAGGAGCATTGTCAAGGGTGACTGTGGATTCTACCTGACAACCTGAGCCCACACAGGCCCAACATTCTTCTCTCTCAACATGACAGGAAGACGTTCTTTAGCTGAATAACCGATGGGGGCATCCAACCATCTATTCAGCTTATAGGAGAGCAAAGGGGATGGGAAAAATGGTATGAGAGGAATGATGAGATGGACGCAAATCCCAAATGATTAGTCATGGTTCGTCCTTTTAATACTGCTCTTGTGTGTGCTGGGTATGAGAAAGCCATTAAACACACTGTCCTGAAATGAGCAGGCAGTTTGACAGATTTTACTGAGGTATTAAGATACGACAGGAAGGCTCATTCTAACCAGACTCTACATTACAGTGGCCATATGCCACATTTTTTTGCATCCACTGTTACTCCCATCATAAACAGTCATAATTAATTTTAACTAATAATTGTTTAACTAATATTACATTTGTTTGGTTACAACACATTTAAGAGTGATGTGTAAATCACCTGTTTTGTATTCCATGATATACAGTATACAGTAGGTACGGAAAGTATTCAGACCCCCTTCAATTTTTCACGCTTTGTCATATTGCAGCCATTTGCTAAAATCATTTAAAT